>JAPZDV010000021.1:1965074-2007743 GCA_029814665.1 Acanthurus lineatus
ACCAGAGCAGTGTACAAAGCCTGAGGAATCACCGCTGTGACGTTAGACATCTTTTCTTTCTCTTTAAAAAAACGTCAGCTCACACTCGAGCTGAAGATTGCCACTGAACATGTGTAGAGACTCATTACACTCCTCTTCCATGCGCTTCACCACACACTTTTTACCGAGACACATGCCCCAGTAAACATAGGCTGTGCCCCCCTGTAAAATTCTCAATAAAATTTCATGAATGAGTCTATTTTTCATCACAGAATAATATCCGTCCCCCTTTGCTTCATAATTTTTCTATCTTTTAAGGTGCCCACAATCTCAACCCCACAAGATATCAAGCAGACTACATGGGCCAAAAGGTTCATATGGACCAAAATGAAAAGCTGTCTGTGTTTGGGGTCACCAATGTTTTAGCCATTGATGGCTTCAGCAAAAAGGTTGTTGCTCATTCTACAATGCCCATAAAAAAACAACCCAGCCATCTATGAAAATGTTTTCAGGTAACAGCCCATGTATTGTTGTGGACACTAAAGGAATTAAAAAGTTATTAAAACTTGTGTGTGGATCGGATCGGATTGTGGGATCAGGTGTGGAGTTAGGGGTACAAACCGGATGAAGGTTTTCGCATGTTTACATCTTGCACTTTTAACTTGACATATCTGAGTGATTGTGAGGGTAGAGGTGGACTGGCATGCATGTATGCATTCATGGGTCCTTTCTTAGCTCTCCAAGTGTCTCTGAGCAGCAAAGCTTTGAATGACAGCAGTGCAGATGTGCTATATTATGCTATAACCTCATATGGTTTAACACTTCTTCTCTATTAGTATCTTTTACTACATCCTCATTTAGTTTGAAACATCTTCTCTGTGTGCTGACTTGTGTTGCAACACAATATGACCTTGAGCCCCTCTAAAGCTGCAGGCCCAGCGACGCCCCTGTCCTCTTCTCTTCAATCTTCACTTATTCCTTATGTACGATCACTGCTCCCCCCCCAGTCGTCCTCGAAGCTCACAGCAGGCCCCCTGTGCATTACTAGTCATTAAGCCAGCCATTTTCTGTGCCATTCACTCTGCAACGCTCACACAAATGAGAGTGGAAGAACATAAGAATCCAACGGCAACCCTTCATTTTTTAAAGAGTAAACATCTCAGACAACCGAGGAAATAACCGGCTGATATTCATACTGGCATCCATTTATGTTATTCTCAGCACATTATTAATGGATCTCTCAGTCCCACGGTCTTGAAATATTTTCAGTGTGTAGGAGGAAATATTAGCCGTAAAAAAAGGCACTATTCAAGGTGCAAAACACACACACACACACGCACACATGCATACATTTGTTGACCTGAAACTCAACACACAGTATTATTGCGAGGATTTTTATTTTATGGGTATTATGGGTTTATTTTTATGAACCTTTATGTTCACTGTAAAGTAACACAATAGCTATATTTTTGCATCCAGCAGCCTGACTTGTCACAATATGAGGTTATTCCAGAATAAATCACAGTAAAACATAATAAAACACAACGTGCCCCCGAGTTCTTACACATAAATAACAAAAAAAAAGTAGGTCAGGCCTATCGAGTGCTTTTCAACCAGCCATTAGACTGATCCAAAAATGACTCAGAAGATTGTTTTGTGGTGTTGTAAGTTCCTGGCCAAGAACCAAACTTCAGTCCAAAAACCATCAAGATTCAAAAATGCACAAAAAATAAATGAATATATCATAAAATAAGATGCTGGACAAAGAGAAATCCCAGTACATGCTATTATCTCTGCAATTATAAGCATGTCCAATTCTAAACTGTAGAGTTTTGTTTTATTTTAATGAATGGATAATCTTATTGTAAAATTGCATATATGATTATATGTTTGTGATTATTAAAAAATTAATAAGGAGAGCTAATTTAATAAAAATAATCAGAGTATTATGCAGTGGAAAAGAAAATGATGGTGCTGAATGTTCGGTTGCATGAATCGCGTGATAAACAAATCAGCGTAATAGATGTTGTGTAAATTGGAGAAAGATGAAATATTAATCGCTGGGCATCCTGTCTTTATTAAGTAGTTTATCCATGTGTGTGTTTGTGTGTGTGTGTGTCCACAGCTGCTGTCTGAACAACACACAGGTGCAAACGTGTTCGCTCAAACAGCAAATCAATACTTAAGTTGTTTCTTTTGATTTTAATTTGAAACACACCCACACACCCCACCTACACACACACACACACACACACACGAGTTACATCTGATGCTGATTACTGCGCTAACTGAGCATGTCTGCCTGGAGTTTTTAAGTTTAGAGGTGCTGACATCAGTGACAAAGATCACAGGAAGTTAAAGCTTCTTCAAAATAAAAGCCCTCCAAAGCTTTAGCAGGAGAGCAGTAATGGGGTTGTGTTGCATGTATGTGTCATCCATAAACCTGCAATGTGTAACTCTGTTTAGTGCTATTTAGCAAAACACCTTGAGAGCAGTGGAAGTGAGCCAAAACAGTGCTGCCAGACAGCTAAACGAAGAACTGTCTGGTCTTTGGAGTTGAGGATTTGGGTTATAACTCTCTGTAGGTATCTGTCACATTGTCACATATGTTTTTACAATTTTTTATCAGATACACTGTTTGATTGATTAACTGCAGGTCTGTTTAGGACTCTGACTCCATGAAGGAAGGGAGGTGTAAAAAGGAGGAGGAGTGAGAGGACAATTGGACAGCAGCAGCAAAGATTTTAACATCTCAGTTTGTGAAGAAGAGTTTATGTCAACCTAACCAGAGCTTGAACAGAGAAAGTTCTGTGGGTTTATTTTCTTTTGTTTGTTTGAATTTTGGATGAGTTTTTTTTTATGGTGAGTTAATAAGACCGTTAACGGACAGGACGAGCTCAGGTTAGCAGGTTAGCTTCAGTAGATCTCTGCAAAATGAAACATCTGACATAAAATCAGACCTTTTACGTCACATTCTCTGGGTTTCAGTTCACATTTTTGAATATTTTAAACATAAATTCTGTCCATATCTTACAAATGTTTCCTTTAAATTGTGACTCTTGAATATCTTCATTTCATATTTACTTTTTGTTTCACCTCTCTCTGCTGTTTCTGTCTCTCTTCCCTCGTTTCCGCCTGCAGCTTTGCTTTCTTTTCCAGTCTTGCAGGTGAAAGTCTGGCACACAGTAAATAAGTCAGCAGAGCCGATGACTGAAGGAAGTGCAAGAGTAGCATTTCACACTGTAGAAGCAATTGCTCCCAGGGTGAATCAGAGAAAGGGAGAGAGAGGAGTCGTGAAGGAAAAAAAAGGAAAGCAGGATGAATAAAGATAAGAGAAAAACCAAGAAGTGAGGAATAAGCAAGCAGGTGCGGAAAAAAACAACAAGAAGAGACAAGAAACACAAAGAGGAAACCAGGAAAGCTTGAAAACAAACACAAGGAAGTACAGAAGTGAGAGTCTCCTTTACGTTTTTTTCAGTTTGTGTAGTAAATCAGCTCCTCCGTGGGTGGAGGGGGTTGTTACCTCCACTGAAACCCATTACTGATAGAGTTACCTGAAGGAAAGATGACGAGATGACCGATGAGAGATGGAGGGATGGAGGCAGAGAGACAGACAAAAGGAGGCACTGAGGACTAATAAAGTGGCTGAGGAGGGAAGAAGAACAAGCCGTGTGTCCGTCTCAGCCGTCAGCTCTTCTCAGCAGCCAATTTGGGCTGACAGAAAGCTTCCAGCAGGCCAACAGCAGGGCCAGAGGAGGAGATACCACTCAAAATGACAAGACAGCCGCGAAAATATACATCCTGAAGGCAAAAGACACATATGATGAATAAAGTGAGATGAACTGAAACCACTTTATTCTGAGAGGAGGAGACGGTGGTTCTGCTACAAAAAGAACAAGAAAGGGAATAAAAAGGGTAGAGGTGGGACGCAAGCCGAACTGAAAAAAACATTATTAACTGATTATTATCACATTAAGTTGATATATCAGCAAAGTTACGACAAACAAACGAGACATGGACTCAAAATGTTAGCAACAGAGATGGATAAAGAAAGAATCTGTTGTAAAGCTTTATTGTACGAACATTAAAATGCTCAAAACTGACTTTTGAATTGTTATTCCAGTTTAGTGAAGAAACATCAGGGATAGAAATGAGAGGTCAGGCTGCAAAGATCAGAAGCTAACAGGAGATTAGAAGATGAGTTATGATTGTAGTTACATGTAGTTACATACACACTTTCTTAGCTTGTGAGAGATGATGCAGGAAGTTTGCATTATTAATAATGGATAACATCAGCCTACATGGAGTCTTTCAGGCATGAAGATTTGAAATTCTCAAACACCTACCATATTAAACTGATCTGGCACCATCAGGCTATGATCTCTTAAAACCCTGAAACCAAGGAGGTAATTTCAAACGTGATGATGTTGTCAAAGCACTTTGAAACACAAGAAGTCTGTGCAACAACTGCTACTAAACCTAGAAGGTCACTTCAATTCTACATTTTACATTTCTACATTTTTTAGAAACTGACTCCTTTTGTTTTGAGCCACAACCTTATCAATTGATCATGCACAAGGAGAAAGTCTTCCTGTCTGAACTTTGCTGAGCTTTATTTCTAAAACTCCTCATCGTTCCTCCAGCGAACACGTTTGACTTTTTGTTATTGCGGACTTTGAGTCATAGATCATCAGCTTTTCCTGCAGAATGTGCTTTAATGATTATCTCTCTTCTCTTCCAGCATTTGAAATAAGACACATTCATGTTCTTTTTATTGCTTATTTCTTGTCTTGCATTTTGCAACTGAACCTTCATAAAAAATAACCTTTTAACACCCTTAAAAAACCCACCTGCACTAAACTGTGCAGTGTGTATTCTTTTTAAAGATCCCCTCAAGACGGGTTGAGATTTATATAAAACAGTCATGAATAATATCTTTCTTCTATGTTTTTTTCTACACAGAAAACAGTTCTTGTTAAAATCTCTGATGTTACATCTACTCCTTTTCTCTCATTAAAGAAATAAAGAATTTGTGATTATATAATTATGTTTAATTTAAAAAAAAGGGATGTTTCCCACTTTAATGAAAAGACCATTACAGATCATAAATGTTAGAGTTGTTTGGATGGGCTCTCAACACTCACAGACCAGTTTCTTTTTCTTTTTCAGCTGCAAATTCAGAAAGAAAGAACATAATTTGAATGAAGGGGGGCTTTTAAATGGTAGAATATTGGACTATAATGTGCATGCAACATAATGTTTGTCCACTCATTAAGTCAAACTCCTTGTGTTCATGCACCATTTACCTCTTTTGTAGCAAAGTTGTTTTAGCATGTCTGCATCTCAACATGTCAATATGATACTCGTCTTAGTGTTTTTGCAAACTGATGTATTAGTATAAAAAGGACAAATTAGACACTGACTTTCCTCTTTGGAAGGAATTTTTTTACGTTTTACTGAACTAAAATCTGAGCTGAAGTGAAACATATTTTCAGTACAACCTTGTGTCTCGTTTAGTTGAAGGACTGCGTGTAAACGAGCATGTTGGTTTGCACAAAAAACTGGATCTGCAAAATATAGATGCCATTAGTCAGCAAGTGTTTGTGTGTGCATGTGTCCTTTTGTGCATGCAGTCATGTTTGCATGTGTGTGTGTGCGTGTGTGTGTGTGTGTGTGTGTGTGTTTCATATTATGTATTGTTTTGCGCTATGTGAACTCATTGTGTAGAACAGAGATGCCATTAGCCAGGAAACAGCTCCCACAAGACCCTTTTTAATCAACTGGCCCAATCATTGTTGTGGAAATAATTATAAAGGAGAGAGAGAACGTGCATGTGTGTGTGTGTGTGAGAAAGAGAGAATGTGTGTGTGTGTGTGTGAGAGAGAGAGAGAGAGAGAAACAAGGCAACAAAACAAAGAGCAGAGATGAGGGATGGAAAGGGTAAGAAAAAAGACAGATAATTATGCAGCTTTTCTCAACAGACGCCGCCTATGGAGCCAATATGATGTGTAGATGGAGACAATAGTGCACACAAAAGACACACACACACACACACACACACACACACACACACACACACACAATATTAATGTATGCACAAATAATGCTTTTTGTGTTGAGGGGTAGAGATGTTTTATACATGTTTGAGCTTATGTACTTGTATTATCATGTGCGTTTGTGTGCAATTTTTTCCCCTTTGCATACATATGTGCTTTGTGCTTGTTTGTGTGTGTGTGTGTGTGCTCTGTGTGTGTGTGTGTTGGTGAGTCACCGTGGGAGCTACTGCAACGTGTTCCAGCGAACACTGAAGCCATCTCGCTGAGGGATGACGTCAGTGTTTGACTTAAAAGTGGGCCACGACACAGCTGTGTGTCTGTGTGTATGTGTGTGTGTGCAGGATATGTGCATGTTTGTGTGAGTATATACAGTATGTGTGTGCGTGTGTGTGTGTGTGTGATAAGAAGGTTATATGGAAGGTCACTTAGTGTTTGCAGAAGGTACAGTGTGTCTAATCTGTTTCAGTGTGAACTCAAGATGATAGAAATGCATAATGACTCGTAAAATCTGAACGTTATTAGTTTTATTAAATACTTGTGTCACTTCTAATTAATGCCGCCTTAATTAATTGTCACATTTTGACACAAAAAGACCATTTCCTCTTCTGTCTTGTGTGCTCAGCCAATATTAAGGGACTAAAACGCTAAACTTATTACTTTAGTCGATTCTTTTTCAGCTACACTGTTGGTAACATATGGTATGTCATGATATATGTGTTCGTGTGTGTCTGAGTGTGTGTGTTTGTGTGTTTACAGCAATAACTACACACATCAACCCTCTACTGTAGAGGCAGACAGACTTTGCGTCAGGAAAATGAAGCCCTGAGGCTAAAACCGTCACAGTCACCTTCAGCCATGCAAACTGGCACTTTTTTCCCCCACTGTAGGTACACACACACACAAGCAAACACACACAAACACTCTCCTTTTTGTACACTACTGTGCCTGACGACCCCTCCTGAATGTTAGCTCCTTTCTCAGCTGCTGAACAGTTGTTTTATTTCATGATTTATTGGGGTGTGTGAAGCTGCAGGTCCTCAAGTGTTTCTGCAGGCGTCTTTCTTTTCATCATCCACTCTGTCTGTCAGAGCCGCCACAAGGTGGAGCTCTAAACGACACCACGTGCACGTCAGGTAAATCATATTTCTATTGTTTGTCACATTTTTAGGTGCTTTTAACCCAACTGGACAGAAATTTCAGCCACTTACTGCGGTTATTATTGTAATTTCCTGTTTAATAGGCTTCACTTTAAGCTCTGGGTTCGTGTTCACACACACACTTCATCCTCCTGAGCCGTCACATCCAAGAAAATGAGTCAGTTTGTGTGTTTTTCTGCAGTGGTTTTAACAGATGTAAGCGTGTGTGGTGACCTTGTCTTTTCTCCTGTTGTCATCATATTGACACATTGGAAATTGTTTACGATGAAATGCTCTTTTCTGCATCTGCTCTTCAGACCTTGAACCACCAGCACAACAGCAGGATGAGCCCTCATCCAGCCTCTGTCTGCCTCTCTGTGTGTTTCAGCTCTCAAAGGGCTGCGTGCAGAAGCAGATGTGGTAATTTTGTACAGCTGCGGGTCCTAAAGTGGCCTCCTGATGCTCGTTCCAGAAAACTCAAAGATTGCTTCCATTTAGAAAATCTCACAGTCTCTCTCAAAATAAAAAAAGAGATTTTCTTTCATTGTATTTAGACGCCATTTCTTACTCTGAGTCTTTTGATTTTTTTTTTTTTTAACTTAAAGAGACATTGTTTTGATGACATATTCAAAATGTGAATGATACCTTTGCTGACATCCATTTTTCTGCAGTATTGATGCAGTTTGTGACTTCCTGCCACCATTTTTAAATCTGGGCTTCTCCTCCCTTTGTGTCTCTGTTTGCTTTTCATTCTTTTTGTCTTTCTGTCCTCTTTCTTTCACTGCTTCTCTCAATCTCACTGTTTCCTCTCCATCAAATCCCACAGTGAGGCCTCGGATGCTGAGATCTGACCTTTAAACATGCTCCTACACAACACAGGACGCAGTGGGAGGAGAGAGAGAAAAGGAATGGAGGACTAGTTTTACCTCCCTCAGAGCAGGTTTTCAACACTTCACTGACCCCTAAGAAAATCAGCTTTTTTTGCCCCCTTGTTAATCTACGCACACCCACTGAGCTCCACCTCTTACTTTTTCACACATCCCTCCTTTTTTTTTACTCCCACTGCACCACCTCAAATCATTTTTCACCTTGTTAGAGCAGCTTTTCAGTCCAAGACAGGAGCGAGAAAAGCAAGACAGAAGCTGGCATTGTGAAAGCATATAAGCCACATATATATATAAAATAATCATTTGCAAACAACCAGCCAGGTGTGAAGAAGCTACAGTACATCAGTAACACCTCCTTTCCTCCTTTCCATAAAAGCAAACCTGAGAAATACAGTCCTATGTTCTCCGTTCCCATTTGCTTTCTGTTTTTTTCCCACATAAATGACCTTTGTCTCTCACAGCTGAGGCAGTCCATGTGATATTAATGCATCTGTGGTGAACGGAGCTGTATGCATAGGCACAAACAACCTGCATTTTTCCATTTCCTCCCTTTTCTGTTCTCTCCCCTTTGATTCTCTCATGTCTCTCAAGTCTGTGAATCCTGAATATGCAGGCAAAAATGCAGAAAAATGTTCTGAATGCTGCCTTTGTGATAACCTGGAGCTACATTTCTCTGCATAAACAATATTCCACAGTTTGGGGTTTCTGTCGAGTCTATTATCAATATCCTGCAAAAAGGCATGTGACTGCAATATTTGTTTTTATGAGCGACTGAGGAAGAAGTTAGTTGAGTTTTACATAAAGTTTTGCGCCTGTTATGAGATTTTTTGCTCCATGACACAAAGTGTCAGTCAGTTTAAAACATTGTGCCTCAGTTGGATGTTTGGAGCAACAAAACCTCTTTGGGCTGCCAACAGTGATTTCAGACCTTCAGACTGAGTCCTGGTTATTTACCGAGTGCTAAAAAAAACTTGTAATAAAGTCAACAATGGACTCTTTTACTAATAATATATGGGCCTTAATGAATTCTTCATATTTTGTACAGCAGAGTCACTGTGTGCAGGACACATTAACATCATATCGATATGTTCAGGATCACATTAACTTTTTATCATTAAATTAAGAGAAATTGTTATCAAACAGCATTTTATTCCCTTTCAGAAAGTACGAGTTATTTAAAAATCATCTCACTAGTGTGAAAACACTTTAAGAGTCATATTTGAAAATGAAAGTGGGGTGCAGCTTTTGTCTTTCTGACATAAGGTCGTCATAAAAAAGATTATAAGTACATGATTATTGTGGTCAAAAAAATATGCATTAAATTGTGTTACTGCCACCTACTGTGACAAACAAGAACAGAGAAATGACTTAAAATGCGCTGCTAGTTTAATAATGGCAAAATATTATTATGTGTTTGTTATTTACACAAAGCATCACTTATGATATCCTGGTTACAGTCAGAATATCTAACCCGGCACCAGAGTCATCTAATATTATAGACATCAACTTCTCTGCATTTCACCAACAAACTGTGAGTCAGTTTCAAAGCCGTTCATGTCGACAGCTCTTATTAGCAGGAGGCGGGGCGGCCGAGTGGTGAGAGCGACTGCTCCGCAAACAAAAAGGTCACCAGCTTGTGTGCATTAACAGTCATGTATACCGCCTCTGATTAAATGAGCAGGAAACGCTCGGTGCAATGTCAGCCAAATTTGTACAGTATTGAATTATGTAAATTAAAATTACCTGTCACAACAGGAGCAGCAGAGGGAAATATTTACTCTATTAAGGCTTGTTTACGGTGGCGAAATAATCAAAAGCGGGGCACCCTGGTAAGTCACCGAAACACAAACATTATGAACATGTGGGGTCACAATAATTTCAGCGAGGGGCCGAGTGTGTGTCATGTTAACATGAAGAGGAGTAAACAGAAAGACTAACTAGCATGAACACACAGAGAGCTAAAGGCAGTTTCACCTGTTATTGATGAGAGTGGAAATAAATCATGTTGACGAGGCTTTTTGCCAGTCGAGGTGATGGATACCGTCTGAGGGAGGGGGTGCACACACACACGAACACACATACACCTCTCACCGTCCCTCGTCTCATCCCTCTCTCTCTCCATCTTACATGATGAAGCACATCAGAGGACAGACCTTATACATTTCTTTTCCTCCTGCTTCGCCTTCCTCCCTCCATCCTTTGCCTCCTGCTACGTCGTCTCTTTGTCACGAACTCAAAGGCGGTCAAGGACTTCCTGTATCTGCTGGGATGACTCAACTCAACTCAATTACAACGGATCAAACACAGGCAAAAGTTTTAATATACATCTATAATTGATGGCAGTACAAGTTCCATTAATATCTGTTTGTGTCACCTTCTGTAGTCATTTCTTTTTTAAATCTTAATATCTAAATGAGCATTTGTAGCTTGTTGCTAAACATGAGGTCGTTGTGGGCAAATGTACGATTACAGAAATGATGGTAAAACTGCCAAGATGCAGAAATATCAGCTCCACAGCATCTGACAGCTTACAGGGCATGAACTGGGTCTCTGCACTGGTGACAGTGTGTCACTGGTCTGACAGATTTAAAACTAAGTGAGTTAAAGAAAACTTTGACGAGTCAGTGCAGATAAAACTGAATAACAATACGTGTTCAATCCCACCACCTCTGTGCGACGAGTTTGGATGAAAAGAGGTTGATTTTAGCTCGTTCTGCTTCCTCACAGCGAGACTGACACCGTTTTCAAAGCTCAGCAAATTTTAGACCCATTATTCTGTTTTTATTCAGTTTAATTAAAAGGTCCATGATCATATTGTCTCCAAAAAAGATGTTGCTTTATTTGATTTTTAAAGGAGAGGATGTAAAATCTGATCACTCAGTAGAAAGTTGACCAAGAGAGAAACATTTTTGTTATTGTTGAAGCTCGTTTTCAAGTCCTTGCTTTAGCGAATGTAAAACAACATGGCATCTCTCCTCTGTGGCTGCAGCTGCCTGCTGTGACTGTGTGTCTTTCAAAGTCTTCCCCTCCACAGGCGAAGTCACACACACACACACACACGCACACACACGCCTCCTGAGCTTCTTCCTTTCCATTAATCCATCCATCCATCCGCCTTTTCCCAGCTGTATTCCCTGTGTGACCTTGCCACAACGCACAACCTGTCAGCTTTACACTGACCTCCACCGCACACCCAAACACACACAAACACACACGCATACACACAAACACACACACTCACACAAATACACAGAGGCCTTATATTAATACACAATTAAAAACACAAGCAGATACACACTGACTGAGACATTGAACAAGTACTGATACGATACACACATAAAGACACACTGAACCACAATCACACACTTTCATATGTACTGTGCTCTGTCCTCCACACACACACACACACACACACACACACACACAGTGACCTGATCATCAGTCCCGCAGGAATCACCAAGTGTTCCTGTTTGTCTTTCGCACTGTTGAGCTCTCTAAGTGAACAAGTGATGGAAGGAGGATGGAGGGAGGAGTGGTTTAACTAGAGAGATGGAGAAGGTTTTTGTGTTCTACTTCTGTTTTTTTTTGCTCAACCACTAAAAAATTAGTAGTTGTTGTAGGTTAGCAGTGGTACGAGACTCTTTTTTCCTGCTATACTGTGCAAAAACTGTACACAAAGGTTTTGATTTCATAGAGTTTTCCCTGTGCGAGTTTTAAAGTAAAACTATCTTTAACTATATGAAACATTGCTGCAAGGTACTCAAGCTCTGCCCCACAAGGAAAGCAAGTCAAAACTGAAAATGTTAAAAACTGTTCAAACTCAATGAACTTGTAAATAAAAAAACAGTGTTCTGCCTGCTAACAAGAAGTAACATGTATTACAGGCTTAAAAAAATTTGCACTCTCAGGTAGTTTTTCCCAACAGGGAGACTAAACTTGTGTCATGTTCAGGGCATCAACAGTGTCAGGCCGGAAAAATGTGGCAATACACCTGCATTTAAAAAAAAACCTCATTTTAAGCAAGTTTTGTTCAGTCATTCACTGGCTGAACGGGTCCTGAGTCTTCTGTCTGCAGACTGATGAATGAAGAGTTTCCAACACAACTGCACAGGCCATCAGGCTGTTTGCTTTCGACAGTTTTGTTGTTTTGTAAGTAGAAAAGATTTGACCCAAATGCAGGAAATGACAACTAATTAAAAAACTGAACAGAAGCTGAAACGCAGAAACAAGCAAACTGAACAGATGACTCGACAAAGACAGACTCACCAAACTGGACTAAAATAGAAACCAAACTGATTAGAAATGAGATGCAGGTGGAGAATCTCGGGGGAGATGAACGAGGTGATTAAGTGGAAGAACAGGAAGGGAGGTGATTGGCTGAGGGAAAACGGGGCGGGGCTAAAAAAGGTTGATGCAGAAACAGGTGGAGTTATCATGAAGACAGGAGTGAGACAAAGGCTGAGAGTCATTTAAAACGTGACACAGGAGGAGAGGAAACCTTCAGAATAAAACAGGAAACAGATTACGAGCAAGTCACTACTAACACAAATTATACTAAGTATTAAATATTTAGTATGTAAAATTTCCACACATGTAAAAGGCTTGATAGTTATTTTTCCGTCTCTTTTGTTCACAACATTATGAACGGGATCGATGTGCAGCTGGTTAACAATGAGGCCAATAATGAGGCAATCTGTGTGAAACCACACAGCAGAGCGATAACTCGGCTTCAGTCACCAGCCATGTGACCCGGGGCGATGCCTTTAAACCCCCTCTGAGGTGAATTCCTACATAATCCTCCTTCCAGCACAATCCAGCCGTCCTCATTATGGTCACAGTGAGCGAGATGAAAGAGAGAAGAACTGGATCATTTTGTTGATCAGGAGTCAAGCTTTTTTTTTTTTTTTTTGTGACACAATGATGGTGGAACACAGATTTCATGCTATATTGAAGATTTGAAGTGATGTTGAACTTCAATTTACGACTTTTCTTTAGACTAAGTTGATGCAATATTTTCAGTTTTTAGTTACTTACAGTTTGGTTGAGTGCAGGAACCAACGTGGTTTCTCAACTTCAGACACCTCAGTGCTAAGAGTCTCCGTCAAACTGCAATTTTTTGAATCTTAACTCATCTCAGGTTATAGATATCAGGTCTAAAAGTGACTCCATTAGACTCCTGTGTCCTGATCCTCAACCTCTGAGGCTACATTAGCTGCTGCTAGCATAACACACTCAAATATCTGACCAAACACCAACAACTAATGCTTCATTTATGGATAATGGAAGCATTGGGATTTTGCAGAAAAGAGAACATGTAGATTGCAAAAGACAATATCTTGCAATGCAAAATCTGCTGACTACATGTTTAACAGCTCTGTTTTTATTCACTGACAACACTGAATTAGCCTCATTAATTCTATATATTCTATATAATTCTATCTATCTATCTATCTATCTATCTATCTATCTATCTATCTATCTATCTATCTATCTATCTATCTATCTAAGTAGATATGTTGCAATCTAGATCTAGGATACGATCTAGGTTCATCTAATAGTTGAAATTAAATGTGAAATTTGCCAACATTTGTTTTTTTTTTTTGTCATAGATCAGCACATCTTTGCATTTAATGGCACACTAATGTGTTTCACTGTATTTATATTAACCTTCTCCTCTTTATACTGTGCAAGCTCTACTAAAATTTTCAAAAGGCCAAGAAGGGAGGCAGTAATAAGATTAAGGTCATCATGAGGGCAGTATTTGGTCCATCTCCTCACTTTCCTGTCAGAACCAGTTTTGAACTAACACATCTTACAACACCGGGGCATTCTAGTGCCTTCTAATCTTGGCAGGATGGTCAGTGCATTTAAACCACATCAAAGGTTACGCTGTCTCAAGCAATACAGCAGACGGTCACCACACTTTGTTTGCTGACATTCATTTCCCAACACTTTGTAGTGAGCTCGCTGACTAAATCTCACTGTACACAACAGATGACATTTTCTCTCTCTATTTTTTTTTTTCTTTACTTTACCCTCCCTATAATCACATGCTTTTGTCCCCTGCTGGTTTTTTACAGCAGCTCCAGTCCTCATTCTGTTCTGCCTGACACATCATCATACTGCGTTTTGAAGGATCACAAAAATTATGAAGCCTACTCTGCTTTTATTAGCCTTTTTGTTTCATCATACTGTACACTTTGATAACTGCCTAGGGTGGCACTCATAATGATGATAACAGCTATAAAAAAGATGGAAGTGTTCCTACTGTACAATTATGAGATGGCCTTCACTGTAATGCCAACAAAAACATGTTATTTGAAATTACACATCAGTGTATCAGAGGTTTAACCAACATATGCTGTGTCACATGAATGGGTTGTTAATAAGTGTTAGTGGTGGATGGACACCTCTATGCATGACGGAAGTATCTTATCAGCCCTAGAGGTTTTACTGTCACGTGTACTCACTGCTGAGAAGCAAATGTCAGTAAATCTGTGAAAAATATCTATTCTGTTTTATACTGCTGCTAAGGCCAAGAGAAAAGCAGTCAATGATGTAAGTGAGCACAAAACAGATCAAAACTACAGCTTCTTTTTTTGTTTTAGTGTTACCAACATGTCCAACCATTTGCTTCATTATAGGGACTAAATGTACTTGCAAGGATATCGAAAAAAATAATTAAATCCCACAAACTGTGGTAATTTTATTTTTTACAGTATATCAGTGTATTTTTTATTTTATTTTCTTCATGTCTGTATGTGTGCATATGTGAATAAGTTTGTGTGCGTGTGAGAGTCCGAAAGGGAGGGAGAGTCTTGCCCCGCTTGCCCCACCACTGTTGGTACTAATCATTCTTTCTGCCTCGTTCTTTGTGATTGCCAGCCCATCCCTGCACTGCAGCTAAATTGAATCAATTAAAATCTTTCTTGTAGATGGCTGCTGTTTCTTCCACAAGATTAGGCTTTGATCAAGATACAAACAAATAAATAAAGCCAGTGGAAAGGGAATAGAAAAGGAATGAACTCAATTAGAAGGTCAGCGGGGGAACGTGCTTGTCTGTAGGTGTCAGCGAGTGTGTTCTGATACAAATGTACTGTACTTGTTTGACTGCATAAAGTGGCTTATGTTTGCAAGCTTTCAGTAGTGTAAATGTGTGAAGCACATGTATATGTGTGTTAGAGGGAGTGCTTCTGTACAGCAAGATGCTACTTGTGAGCTGATTGCATCATCAGCCTTTTTTCTTCAGAATTTGTGTGTGTATATGTGTGATAAATTGTCAGATTACCCAACATTACCATTCAGTTTTACACTAAGTACCTACAGAGAACTCTGTAAGTCATTATTAAGCCATAATAAACATAATATATGATTTACAGTTATAATGATGACAGTCTTGTGCGCTATAATATATAAATACATCTTAAAACAGCCAAATTAATTAACATTACTATGTAATATGCAATAAAAAAAATGTATAATACTCTCATGCTGTTGTAATGAACAATCTGTGTAAATGGGTTTAGAATGCACTTTTAATGATTCACTATATATTAATCATGCACACAGTAGGTTTTATTTATATATGGGGATGGTACTGGCTTTTTATTCACAAGAAAGAGAGTCTACATGGTTAGGCACTGAGACACAGCAGTGTTTTCAGCTAAAAATGTTCTTTTTAAAAGCTAATATGTGTACAATTACATTGCTATCATACTGATTTTTACCATGGTCCGTAGACTCCAATACTACATCTAGAATGTTGGTACTATTAAGCTAATGCCTTAGCATGCTAAGCGTAAAGTACTGAGACTGAAATCAACATCATTACTTTTCATGGTTTGATCATACAGCTTTTTTTATAATTTTTCCTTTTTTTAAGAACAACATTTTTTGACCAGCTGATAGTATTTGATAAAAGTCAGGGGATTCATGATAATGAAATTTCTTTCTGATCCACCTAGTGCTTTTTTGAAACATTTCAGTCTAGAAGGTTTGGGCCACATGTCTGATGTACAGTGTGTGAAGTCTTTTATATTTATGCCTGGTTTACTTAGAGTTTTCTGCTTTTGATATGTTTAATGTGATGCAGCTTGACTTGTCTGTAGGGACTTTGGTACAACTCAAAGTCATGTCATATTCACTGTCTGATGCTTAGTTTTAATTCCACTTGGTTCTACTTTCTTTTCCCCTTTTGTTTCTTTTTTTTAATCATTTTATCTCTCTTTCAGTTGAGGAGTTTATTGATTGATTGATTGATTGATTGATCATTATTATGTAACTGCCAGTAACGCTGAGCACGTTCTGCACAAAATTTCACATTCAACACTTTCCAGCAAGTATATTTTTCCTTTTCTTATAGGTCTTTTAATATGTAGCGCTTGCAGGAATTGTTGAGTTTTACTGACATTAGCTTCACTGTTAACAGTGAACAAACAAACTGAAAAGTGAAATTGGATTTTTTTCTATTTGCTAAAACTGTATTTTTCTAGATTGTGGAGAATGACTGATGGCATGTGTTTTCAAAATACAATTGCACTGCCTCTCAATGTTTGTAATTTGGACTTTGACATGTCAGTAAATTAAAGTATAAAATACAGTTTTTTAAAAAGAAGACATACACTAAGACCTATAGTACTCTTCTGCAGAGAACTGATGAAATTGTTCCTTTCTGCAATCTATTACAGGGAACATGTACCCCCTCTGAGGCATTACACCATGTGTGGCCTGAATGCATCCCTGTGGAAATGAATTGTAGTGTTGACTGACACTTTGTAATGAGCACTCCATTTAGTCACAGAGTGGGACAGTGGTGAGAATAAGAACATGAAAGAGAACAGGCAAAGAAATATGTAAGTGAATGAGTTGGATGGGGTTCATGGGTGGGATTGGTGGGTGTGGGGGCCTCCCTGGACGCCTGCAGCAGGTAATGGAGCTTTTAGTATGGAAATCAGAGGGAGACGGAGGTGGTGATGGTTGTTGAGATGGTGGTGGTGGTGGTGGGGGATTGGACATGAAATTGCTTTAAAAGACCGGAGCTCTCCTATGGGTATACTTGAGGTACCTTGTCTCATCAGAACATTCGTACTTCGCCAGCACTGGATCTTTATGCAGTCGTATTAAACAGAAGTACCTGAGAGGTTTAATTGGACAGGGGAAAAATATGATGTATGGGGAGGAATGGATGTGGATTGGGGTTAGACTGATGGTAGGACTGAGAGGGATGGATTTTGTTATATATGTTTTCATGTTTTCATCATCATCATCATCAGCATCAGCATCAGCATCATCATCATCATCATCATCATCCTCCTGCTGTATATTGTGTTAGGGGCAGGCACTTGGATTTAAAAATGTCTCTCTTTAAAATGAGTCACACTGTGTTATATTTAGCATACCCACACTTTAAGTGGTTCTACAGGGTAATAACTCTTGTTTTATTGCAGCAAATTATTAAACGGCCAGGCCTGTTGGTTTTCGTTGTACAACAGAGAAATAGGCCTTATTATCTACTGGCATTTATGCTTGGTCGGTCCAAAAGTAGATTTTTGTTTATTTCATTTTAATAATGGAGATCAAAAAAATAAAAAAGTGGTCTTTCTGCTGGTTGGCACATTTTATTGGGTATAATTAATTGTAAAAGTATGTGCTTTTTTTTTCAAATGACAAAAGTTCTGAAAAATACTATATGTAACACACAATGTGTATATGTAACTCTGTTTTTCAATACATTTCAAGTCATGTTGTGTTATTTTTTTCATAATAAAAATGTAACAACAAAATCATAAACTCATGGCCTGCTGCCACTGATAATCACAAAGACTTTTCACCGTAACAAAATAACAATAGAAAAAGATGGAGCCTTTTTTACATCACATGACCAGACTTCTGCATCTCTCTTCTAGTTACTTTTCATCTCTTGTCTTTTTCACTAAAGCTCGAGAGAAATTGATTCCTTATTTATTTTTCTGAGAGTTCAAAGCATTTGTTTGTAATTGTTGTTATTATTGTGTCAAATCAGTAGTTTATTTGAACATTTACATTTGTACATTAACTTGTGCTGTACAAATATAAATGTTGCCAAACAAGGACATTGGTGTCCTATTCCTCAAAACAAATCCTGTAGTACGTGATATTATTTTAGCCGTTATTGGTTTTATAACTGCAACTTGTATTACTTGTCATTGGAAAAATCAATGCATGGTTAATGTTAGCCAACAAAATACTATATTTTTTTGTTTGTTCAATTGTTGTTGGAAAGGGAACATCTTTTGCCATTAGTGGAGTAAACTGAAGTTATAAGTGGCTAAAGTAGTAATATTGCTTCTGAACCCATCTGCTTAATCCAATGATAAAAAAAGCAGGGTAAAACTAACATCTCCTCTGTT
Source organism: Acanthurus lineatus (assembly GCA_029814665.1). NCBI lineage: Eukaryota > Metazoa > Chordata > Actinopteri > Acanthuriformes > Acanthuridae > Acanthurus > Acanthurus lineatus. The sequence goes on from JAPZDV010000021.1 coordinate 1,983,521, forward strand.
CTTTCTCCTCTTGTGCAGGGTTCCTGAGTACAGGTGACCAAGCAGCCAAAGGGAATTACGGTTTGTTGGACCAGATCCAGGCACTGCGTTGGACCAGTGAGAACATTGCAGCCTTCGGCGGCGACCCGTTACGTATCACTGTTTTTGGTTCAGGTGCCGGAGCTTCCTGTGTCAACCTGCTGACGCTGTCTCACTACTCTGAGGGCAACCGCTGGAGCAACTCCACTAAAGGTAAAAAATCTCTAGAGGTTCATGCAGGACCGTGATGTATATAAAAGTAGGTTATGCATGCAGTGCTGGTGCAACTTTTTTGTCTTGATGTAGTCTGTTGTTCTCATGTTGGAGCTGCTTTTCCTTCATATAACAACAACATTTAGGTGTAATTGTGAGACAGTCCAATGATATTTTTATCTGGCCAAACTATTACCATAGAAAACACAAAACAAAAATAAACAAAAACAAAAAAAAAACAAAAAACAAAAAAAAGAAGTTAAATAAATTCCTCCAAGCTTGCCATGTGTAAATACTTCACTTATTTGTTGAATGACTTTGTATTTGCTTGTAATTTTGTTTTGAAGGCAACAAGACATATACCGTATTGTACATATATTAACACACACAATGCAGATGTAAAGCACTTTGCTCTCATTGCTTTTGCATTGCTCTTGTTGCTGCATAAACTTACACTGTGTGTGAACTTTTTATCCTGACAAGACAAGTTAAGATTCACCGGAAACAACAAAAAGGGTGCAGTCTCAATGTAGTCTTTAAATTTTACATTTAAAGTCAGAAGGAAAAGAAAATCCGGAAACATGAATTGAAAAAAAAAAACAGAAAATGTTTTTTCTGTTTCATCTGATGGAAGAAAAAGAAGAAAATAAAAAAATAAAATATGCTTACAATTATAAATGCTCTTTCATGTACAAAATCAGTTACCACATCCAGTATAGGAATGAAAGAGATTTAGATCATCTAACAGAACACACACACACACACACACATCACATACACACGCACATCTTAAGGCTGGTGTTATTTTGTGTTTTTCAAATAACTGCATGATAAATCAAAACCACAATGTGTTAGTCTTCCTCTCAGAACTTTTTAACTTCCCTTCCCTCTCTATGGAATGAAACACCAAGCCTAAGTTGATTTAAAAGTTTAAATCTGTAAAACAAGTACATATGTTTGTTTTTTGTTTTTTTTTACAAACTTTTTGAATGTACAAGAATAAAATTATGAAAAAAGATGTATGTATAAATATGTAAAAGTATGCACTAGGAAGTCTCAAAGCTTCAGGATACAAGCTGTCCTTAAGCTGTCAGCAGTGGACTCTTCTATATCTCTTTCCAGAAGGCAGCAGGGTTAACAAGCCTTAGCTGGGATGGGTATTGTCTTCAGATATCCTTCAGGCTCTGTGCAGGCACATCACCCCACTGATCACTGATGCTCAGTAAATGGGCCCATGTTATGTTCTCGGTATATTTAATGACCCACTGCAGAGCCTTTCTGTCCTGTGCTGTGTGCATTCAATGGCAGTTTGTCATATGTTAAGTCATAATACTTTCTATGGCTCATCTGTAAAAGTTAAAAGAATTTGATGTTAGAATTTAGTTTTTTTTACATTTTTCTTAAGTTTCCTCTGACTCATCTTCATTAACTAATATTAAACAGATATTTTCAGTCTGTCTTTAGCAAAAGACAAACAGGACTTTGCAGCACAACAATGTGATCATAGAACTATCAGAAGAAATTAGAAAGTTACTGATTCTTGATTTTTTTTTATCTGAAGGCATTTTGCATAAGTGATTGTAACAGGTACATCACATGTTGGAAAGACATTAGCTTGCTAAAAGTACTTTCTATAATCATTATCATTCTGGTGAAAGAGCAAAGAAATTCAACCAATTTTAAAGCATTTTTTACATCTTCTTAACATTTCTGCAGAGAAAAAATATTTTTTTAATATGAATGACAGATATGTGATGGACCTCCTCGTTGATCACCTTTACTGCAAGTTAATAAAATACTACTTAGCCTGCTAAAGTCGACTGTCTTCATCCATAATGTTTGTTTTGCAGGCTACGTTCAGTTGCTGTGTGCATGGTGGTAAAAGAACATATCACGCAGTGTGATGTGGCTCATTGTGGAGTTGTAGAATGAAGATTATATCACCTCATCTTTAAATAAAGCACATTTTTCAGAAACAGAATGTTTTCAGAATTATTATTTTTACCTATTATTTATTTTTACCTATGTAAGAAAAAAATAGCCACCTTATCCTTAGAAGGATTTAATCATAGCTTTTAACTTCATTTCATCTGGATCTCCTCATTCCCTTCATTTATCCAGCTGCAAACGGTCAGCATGTGTGTCTGTGTGTAGATTGTGATACCCTCAACTTACGTTTGTTTTTTGTTATTTTTTCTGATATTGGACAGAGTTACAAAATGTAAATTGTTTCCTTCTTTCCTCTCTGCATCCTTGTTGCCTTCTTCTAGGTCTTTTCCAGAGGGCCATTGCCCAGAGCGGCACAGCGTTGTCCAGCTGGGCCGTAAGTTTCCAGCCAGCCAAGTATGCCCGGATGCTGGCCCGTAAGGTGGGCTGCAACCTGGAGGACACAGTGGAACTTGTGGTGTGCCTTCAGAGAAAACATTACAAGGAGCTGGTAGATCAAGACATACAGCCAGCTCGCTACCACATTGCCTTCGGCCCTGTCATTGATGGAGATGTTATACCTGATGACCCTCAAATCCTCATGGAGCAAGGTATTAATTCACTCTTGAAGACCTAACAATTTCCAACTATATTCTCAGGTTATATTTTTTCTTTCTAACAACCATCTGTGCCATCTTTTTTCAAGGGGAGTTTCTCAACTATGATATTATGCTGGGAGTTAACCAGGGTGAGGGCCTTAAGTTCGTTGAGCTCATCGTGGACAACGAAAACGGTGTTCAGGCCAATGACTTTGACTACGCTGTGTCCAGCTTTGTGGATGACCTCTATGGTTACCCAGAGGGCAAAGACATTCTCCGAGAGACCATCAAGTTCATGTACACAGACTGGGCTGACAGGCATAACCCCGAGACCCGCCGGAAGACCCTGCTAGCCCTTTTCACCGATCACCAGTGGGTGGCACCAGCTGTCGCCACAGCTGACCTGCACTCTAGCTTTGGGTCACCCACATACTTTTATGCCTTTTACCACCACTGTCAGACGGAACAGGTGGGTCTCTGTCTGTTTGAGTAACTGTATCTACCTTAATATTATTACCTTTTTTTTATAGTGATAGCTTTTTGTTGTTGTTGTCGTTGTTGTTTTGTTCTTTTCCCCCTGAGTAAAGCAGAGACAAAACCAAACAAAGCTATTATCTGAGGTCAAACAGTGATATTATAGGGAGTAAGTATTTTATTTAAAGTGCTAAATGGCAGTGTTTATATTTACCCTATATTGACTCCGTATTGACTCTATATATGGAAAGCATCTGTATTTATATATCTGACTGCTCAAACTGATCTCAGAACTTACCAGGAACTCCAGTTCATCCTGTCCTGCTTCTTGACACCAGTCATCTCTGTTCATTCCTGAAGCACAGTACGAAGTACAAATATGCTCAGCTTTGCCTCTGTTTGCACCATCTAGATCAAACTTTCTTTTTTTTTCTTTCTATTGACTTTTGGTATGCAATTGCATCACCTCTGAAATTTGCAATTTAACACAGCTTTAAGCTTTAACAGAGCATTGAAAAGCAGGCGGTCCCCACACATAGTGAGAGAATAGGTTGGCTTCTGTAAGAAAGAAAGCCATTGGTTTTGTGGGAAGAAATCTGCTTCTTATTGTTTTAGAGCACTAGAGTTAATTGCTTTGCAACATAAAGGTAGATAGCCTCATAGTACAGAGAGACAATACTTCATTGTGGCACATTGACATTGCTACTCATAAGATATTAGCTAAAGAAGTGATTTTTCTTTTGAGTTTGGACTCTCTAATTCTGTGTTCCAAGTTTAACTTGTAAAGTCACTTGCAGTCTATTTTGTTTTTAGCTTATTCACAACTGCTGTAACTAATTTTGCGGTCCTGAAAAGACGAGAGGAGAAGAGATCAAATCCCCGCATTTTCACTTGACACATTTTTCTTTAAATAGGCTACAGTGCGTACCACACTCTAACAGTTTAGTTTAAAATTCAGCTCAAACTCCCCTGTTTCATCCCTTTATTTCTCATCTTGTCTCTCTCTGGAATACACTGAATAATGGGTCAGATATGCTGGCAAAATAGTATTAAGAATTTATCTTATTTCCCTTCTTCTCTCACTTAAAAAAAAATGCTTGCTTCTCTGATCTGTCTGTTTCGGTGTTGCAGTTTATATTAAATCAGCAGTTTTTTGATGTCCTGTGTCTGTCACATAAATGTTATAATATCGATCTGACGGGAATCATCTGCTGCTCATTAGGTGCCACCGTGGGCAGACGCAGCACATGGTGATGAGATCCCTTATGTGTTTGGTCTGCCGATGATCGGACCCACAGAGCTGTTTCCCTGCAACTTCTCCAAGAATGATGTGATGCTCAGTGCTGTGGTCATGACCTACTGGACCAACTTTGCAAAGACAGGGTACGTTGTCACAATAAACCAGGCTCCTTATTCTCTATATATGTACTTATCATAACTCTAAGAAAGCCTGTAAACTGAGTCAAATGTTAACTAGTTTGAAAGTGTCGATTTTTGCATTAAGTGCACAAACTGAAGAAACTCCAACTCAAACCTTCAGTACAAACGTGTTTTAGCAAGTAGCCCTGAGATCTGAGTAATATTATTGTGTTGTAAAATTGGTTAAAACCTTTCATGGAACCCCCCCCAGTTGCTCACCTTTGAGAGTGCTTACCATCTGTCAGGATGAATCCTTACCACAGCAGCAGCAACAGTTTGAGTCCTGTCCAGGCCTTCTGCTGTGTTCTATTCCGCCAATGCCGCCTGTCGCTCTTCCACTGTCACTATCAAAAAAGGGGAAAAAAAGATGCCAGAAAATTAAAATAAAAATGAAATGTTTCATGTCACTGGTGATGTCTGGAGTAGCTACATTCAAGTATTATCTATGTAGGAAATTCTATCTATATTCTATCTATTTCCTAGAATATCTAGGAAATTAAGTCCAAGTCCAAGTTTGATAACGTTGCATTAGATAGCTTTATTTTGGTTTTGCCATGCACTTAACAATATCTTCAATAATTAGTGCACTTACATGCAGTGTAATAACACAGTTATTGAAAACAACACACTTGAATTATGTATCAGGGTAGGGGATTACTAAATCATGTTTTCTAATCAGCTATCAGCTAGTGCATACCAACAATAAAGCCCTTTTTTACACAAGATTGTGCTGCAGTGCCAAAAGAGTTCCATCTTTTCACAGTCTTTGTTTATTTACTCTGAATTAAAGAATGTTGGCATTATGCTGCCCCAGTGGAGGATTTTACATAGTGTGTTGGCATTTCTTAACATACAGATGTGTCACATAACAGTGTTTAGTGTAGTGTTTGAGACAGAGCTTTCTGAACAATAGCAATGGCATAACGTGGCAATAACAGTTATTTACTGTCCCTATTCATTCTCTGTTCAGAGGATTATAAGCTTCCGGCGCTTCTTGTCTCCCTAAGTTGCAGATATTTTTGGTTACTGTTCTTCTTCTCCAGTGGGTGACATCCTTAACATGTCATCAGTTACATTTCTGTGATAGAGTGCTAGATTGGTTTCATACACGTGAATACACATGACATCAATTTGGTACTGTTCCCATCTCCTTTGCAGACTCAAAGGTGGAACGACAATGACTCCTTATTCAGTCTTAATTACTTTTATACAGATTGTTATTTAGTCTTGAAAAGGCAGTTTAAAAGAGCTGAGGGACTTCAGCAGGTGAAAGAAAAGAGAGATCATTTCACAGGGTGATGCATCTTTATATTCAAAATATTTTCATCCCAAGTCTGACTGAAGCTGAAACCAACAGAAACGATCCCCCAGTGATCTAGAAAAGTTCTGTGTCCACTATTCAACATTTGACTAATTATTAAATTCAAACACTTTTATGCTCTGAGAAAAAAAGCTCTGCCCAGTGTGCTTGCTAGTCCTTGTCATACTGTGCCATCAGTCTGTTCAGGCACAGACAAATGCACCAGAAAAAAAATCAAACAAAAAAAAAATACAAAAAGCCCGACAACATTAACAAAATGATACAACATTCTATTTTCTACTACTGTTAACGTTAAGAAAGCCTTGGTTTGAAAATTTCTTTGGACATAGGAAGAGTCTAATTACTGACCTTCTGTATTAGCCAAACTATAACACACAGTAAATGTGCCAGGTCTCTCACTGGCTAGTCTCTCATTTCACTTGTTTCAAATTAGAGTCATTTGATACAACACTTCTTGTACACTTTATAACCTTTTTTTACAGGTTCTTTATAATTTTACAAAAAAAGCTACAAAGAACAATCTGTGTTAAATATAATCAAAACACAGATGGAGGAAATATGGTAAACATGCTCTGTTAGTGGCACCACCAAATGAGAATTAAAAAATTAAAAATTATGAAACTTTTATGTCAGATTTTCTCGAGTTCACCGTCCTCAAATTCATATGTATGGTGATTGTATCAGAGTATCCTGATCTACAAGTTTAGACACATTCATATAGATAACACCATTTTTTTTTGTTTGTTTTTTTTTGCTCTTTTGTTTTTGTTTGTTTGTTTGTTTTTTTGTTTTTTAACAGTCAAAGAGTTTTTCAGATATTTTTTTTTTGTGGATGTTTGTTCTTAAATCCATTTGACAGCTTTAGATCAACATGTAGTTACCATTACAGGATTACAAACTAATTGACAATTTTATTGTAGTTGTGTTGCTTCATTATTAACAATCATTATTCATTATTAAGGAACCAGAGGTATGAATATGTACATTTGTGTTTCATAGACTGTTCAGCGTAATTGGTATTCTGTTCAGATATCCTCTACATATTTTCAAATACATTTTTAATTAATGGTCCCAGCCTGAAGAATGACATTCTCAATGGGACAAAATTAAAATCCTTTTCCCCTCCTTCTGTCTCGTGTTGCCTTTCAGCATATAGTCATGGCGGTAATTGTTTTTCGAGAGTGTAATGGGGGGACATTGGCTTCTCTCTGCACTGCCCAGTAGCCCTGAGGGTAACACAAAGACACTAATGATCTACATATATAACCCCAAATTGACGTGGAATGCCTGGTACCTGGGAGATTTATGCCACCAATTTGAATGGTTAAGCGTGTTCCTGATGAGGTCTGGCTGGCTCCATATGCCACTCTCAGACAATGGGGCGCTCAGTGGGTCTGAATGGGCCTCCATAGCTCACTTGACTATATCTGTTCTGCTTAGATTTAGTAAAAGTGGGTCTATTTAGAAAAGGGTCCAATTTGAAATGTGCTCTATAAGCTTTTCTGTGAAGACTGAATATGGAGTTCATATGCAGTTACTGAGCTGACTTACAATATTTTTTTGTCATGTTTTTACCACTTAATTCTTATGTTTACCAAAAGTATACGGCGCATGAGTTTTATTTTATTTTATTTATTTATTTATTTTGTATGACTTGTAGTAACAATTCAAGAATATGCCGTATGGAAATTATGACCTGGTTAAATTGTATTTTTTACTCAAGCATATTCATTGACTAGAAGCCTCTTTTTATTTGTAAATAATATATAAACAGGTTTAGGCAAACAGGAGATCCATAATTTAAAAATTACATTTTTATTTCATTTATTCATTTTTTTAAGGAATAATACAATTATATACAAAGTTATAGCTATTTTAGGACCCTTTTATTTAATCTGAATCTTTAAGGAACCAAGCATCTGTGAGCAATAATACCCTTTTTGACCTTTTGTTGATTTTATCAGGTGTGATATCTCAAGAACTGTTGATTAATATTTGATGAAACCTGGAGGCTGCCTCTCACCACTGCATTCCAATATTTTCATAATTACACTGATTAGCCCAAGGGAGATGTCACATTTAGGTCAAAATTAAAATTTTAATAGTTGTGTTTGAAAAGGTCCACTGCAACTTTAGTTTAGCTTTCCTGTCCCCTTGAGTAAAAACTACAGGGTGACATAACTATTACTGATTGGCCAGGGGAAGCAACATATCTACTGTTGCATTGCTTTAAATGGGATTGTGTAACGTTCTGCCTCTCTATGAATCCCTCTTTAAGAAATTCTTTCCCCATTCATTTATTGTGTCAGGGACCCAAACCAACCTGTTCCCCAGGACACCAAGTTCATCCACACCAAGCCCAATCGCTTTGAGGAAGTGGCATGGACACGCTACAACCAGAAAGACCAGCTCTACCTGCACATTGGCCTGAAGCCACGGGTCAAAGAGCATTATCGTGCTAACAAGGTACAGTGAGATATTTCTGATTACACTTTCTGTTTGAACTTGTTCTTTCTAGTAATCACTTTCAGTAGTGGGTCCCACATATTAAGCAATGCTATGACTTTTTAAAAGTAACCTTGGCTCAACCAGCCAATTGTTTTATTAAGGCTTACGTTCAATCGAAGTAGATTAAAGCAGGGACCTACATTACACAAATAATCTATTTTTTGAGCAAAAAAAAGATTGCTAAGATCAAGGCCAACAACTGACCAATCAAATCCCATTAGGCTCTGTCTACTGTAGATCAATAGTGTCCTTGAAAACTTGGATTGATTTTAATGTTTCTTTTATTTTAGTTTGTGCTGTTGTTTAAGTTGTTCTAACTCTCGTCCGTACACTGAAATATTCAGAATTTCAGTTTTCTTAAAACATTCATATCGTAATGTTTTGTCATGCTGTGCCTCCTTGGGACACTTCTCATTTATGGTATTCATTTTTTCCCCCACCTCCTATTTTCTCTCCTCTTCTCAGGTTAACCTGTGGTTGGAGCTGGTTCCTCATCTGCACAGCCTTAATGAGGTCACCCAGCTCATCCCCACCACCACCAAGGTTGGTACTAAATCATCTTTATCTCATCCTGCTTCTAATATTTAACTACCTGAAACATTCCCTTAACAACATAGGTTTTGGAAAAGATTTAAGCAAAAAGAAAAAAAAAAGTTTTAAAATCCAGTATTCAGAGTGTTTATTGACGTGAATCTTGTATAATCATCCTTGTAAAAGTGTTTTTTTGTGAGCTCATACTTGACATAATATGACTTGTTGCATATTAAATTGCTAGAAGAACAAATACTTCTTGAAGGTCACACAGAGTTGTAGTTTTTAATGTGATGAGGGGTGAATTCACATCTGCTCACAACATGAATCATCAGCTTTGCTCTCAGTTGTCATGTGACCTTTTATGGATAAGCGATGGCATGATTTAAGAACAAGTGGATAATATTTTAAGAAGCTGTCATAAATGTCAGAGGGATTTCCTGGATTAATCGACAAGACGCCTATTAAAACCATAAGCATTGCTCATTGTGTATTGTTGTAGACTAATCTCTAATCTAGGCTCTGTCTGACTTCAACACACTGAAGCAGCAGACATACAACAAGAGCAGAGGCAAAAACACATCGACAGATCTATTTAAAGAATTATTAAATTAATTATTAAATTATGTAGGTAGAGAAAGATAGATTCCCGCTATCCCTTCAAAAAAGCAGTAGTGTTGTGTTTGCGATCAAACAATATTCCCAACTGAGACAAGCTTGCTTGGTTTTTTGGCCAGTCTGATTAAATGAAAACTACCCTCTCAGAGTCGGACAAGGCTTTTTGACTTACTCCTAAGTTGGTCGTGCCTGCATTAGTAATCCCTTTATTGGTTGTATTTTAGATCTTTTGATGAGAATTGTTCATTGTTAGAATGCATCTCCTGCATTTGATCTACAAGTCAATGACTCTTTAGGAGTTGTCACTTACTACTAAAATGCAGCAGTTATGAAGTCCTTCTATGTAATCTGCACTAAATTAAATAATACCACTAATATGTGACCTTTTTTGCTTTTTGTTTTTTCTTTTTTTGTTAACCCATATAACATCCAGATTCACACAAGTTCAGTTTTGCAAACTGTGATCTGGAAGTATGAGTTAGTTTTTGCACTGCAAGTACTAAATTCTAAGTATGTGATGGTGAACATTCGTGTGCATCATCTTCTGAAACATGGGGCAACACAATGGGATTGGGGCCACAGAGGTAGGGGCCTTTCTGTGTGAAGCGCATATGTTCTCTTCTCTTCTTTGCCAGTGTGGGTTCACTCTAGGAATCCTTGAAATTACAGTGAGTTTGAACTCATTACATCAATTATCTTACGTATGTACCATTTTTCTTTCCTCCAGATACCTCTACCAGAGGCAACTAACCGCACTCCAAAGACAAAGGTTCTAGTGACCAAGCGCCCTAATCCGACTCCGTTCCCAACCGAGACCCAAGACAGTCACAACCAACCACACCTGGTGGACCAGCGTGACTACTCCACTGAGCTGTCGGTTACCATTGCAGTTGGAGCCTCCCTGCTCTTCCTCAACATCCTGGCCTTTGCCGCTCTTTACTACAAGAAGGACAAGCGTCGACATGATGTTCACAGGCGCTGCAGCCCCCAGCGTAGCGCCGCTAATGACCTGGCTCACACTCAGGAGGAGGAGATCATGTCTTTGCAGATGAAGCAGCATTCGGACCTGGACCGGGATTGCAGGGGGGTCAGCGACTCCCTACACCCGCATGACATGGTTCTGAGGACTGCCTGCCCGCCAGACTACACTCTGGCCATGAGGCGCTCACCGGACGACATCCCGCTCATGACGCCAAACACCATAACCATGATCCCCAGCACCATGGGTGGGCTCACCTCGCTCCACTCTTTCAACACCTTTCCTGGCAGTGGGCAGAATAACACCCTGCCCCACCCACACCCACACTCACACTCCACCACCCGGGTATAGCCCTGTGTATGCACTCACGCAGGCAGGACTCTGATGGCTGAGGCAAAATCGAACGCCACTGCTGCAGCAGAGACTCAAGGCCGACATGCTGACAAACAAAGATGTCAGGAGCTAAAACGCCAGCCTGGAGTTGCTAGAGACCCATGGAATTACACTGGGCTTTGTATGACACCCTGTTAATAACTGAGGGAAAATAGTCAATGGACTTTTGAACGCTTGAACTAGAGGGAAAAAAAAGAATAATTATCTTTTTGTAGAAAAATAAAAACGTGAAGAAAAAAGTATGGAGTTTAAAAAAAACACATTCTTACAAGCTAAAACAAGGAGGAGGATGTTTTTTATTATTATTTTTTGTTCTGATATTGCAGCAGAACAAGGTACAGTAAACTACTTTTTCTTTCGAGCGACAGATATGGCCTTCGGGATCTTTTGAAAAATTACTGCTTGACAGAATTATCTGGAAGCAGTACAGAACATCAGACACGCCTCAGAGGTGAGAAGAGGGAAGCACTTTGTAAAAGAAAGAAAACATATTGTTCTCCTTTGGCATCGCGCTGCAGATTACTCTGTTGTGGGGCACAGAGTAGATGCGGTGCAAACCAATCTAGGCATGTGTTAACTTCATCAATGGAGGCTATGTAAGATAAAGCAAAAACAACTGTTGAATAGAGGATATGATGGACTGAAAAACTTCAAGGAAAAAAAGAAACCCCTGTATGCACAATGGAACCTTTCTGAGGAAAAAAATGTCACAGATACTTTTCAGCAATTTATTTTTGAGGATTGGGAACAATTTTATTGTATAGAACCTATTTACATATCTAGATCTGTACACTAAGCACCAAGGCTGTTCAAGTCCTCTTCTCTTGGGGGCATCTATACTGCAAACCTGCCAGCACGACTGAACCAGTGGGACGTGGGGATCCACCCACTGGCTTTCTGGCAGTTCCAACTTCAACACAGAGAGCTGGGGGACAAAGGATAATTGGATATTTTAGCACGATGCGCATGACAATTTATCTGCTTGATGGCTGCTCTGCTGATTATTATTAAGAATAATTTTCACCCTCTCCCTTGCATTGGAGCAATTTCAAACGGATTTCCTGATTGGATCACAAGATAACACACACCCTTGTAGGACCATGGGAAATGCAGTTCCAAGTTGTGGATGATGTGGGCTTGAGTTGGGTGCAGAGAGGGGAAGGGCTGGGGGTATGGTAAAACTTTCTTGCATAACATAAAATAGCTTGAGTGGAGCTGGGCATATAAGGACTAGTTTTGTACTCGTGTTGGTACTACTTTTTGATAGTGGTTAAATCACATTACACTGTATCAATCAAACTCATTGTTTCTTCAGTTGAGATCAATGTTCTTTGCTATTCTACCTATTGGACCACTTTACCGTAAAGAAGTAATTACCTGCACTGCTTATTTCGTTGCCCATTTTTCTTTTCTTCAACTGGAAGGTGTGTTGATTCAGTGACACATTGGAAACCATTGGTATAAAAATATATATATATATATATAAAATATATATATATATATAAAAATATAGAGATACAAGGTAGCGGAAAATAAGAAGATTGACACTTTGGGTAGTTTTTCTATTCTTCCATCCAGCAAGGTTCAGCAGAGCTGTTTTAACATGAATGCCTGTAAACGACTGATACAAGTCAAAGGCCAAGCACAGACAGATCACATTGAGTGGAACTCTTGCGAAGTGCACAGCAGGTGAGGAAACGTGAGGAAAAGCTAAGGTCAGGGTAGGTCCACGTGACGCACTTTTCATCTGGTTTTCATCATTAGCAACTGTTGATTTTTATTGGAGGCACATTGTGTAGTTTGAAGGAAGAAGGAAGGCCTCCAACTACAGCTGAGACCCACATCCAACCCTCTTTACCTCACTTTAAAAAGTTACCACTTGTATTATTTTGACCTCTCTCTTTTTTCTACAAAAGATTATCTACTGACTCTTCTTTAAGCTGAGCTGACAGGTAGGGCTGTTAAGCAAAATAGTCTCCCCTTGTATTCCCACCGCCCTCAGTTTTCTGTCTCCTGCAAGGCCGCCTGCCATGGGTAACATCTTTAGGTCTGTTAGGCTTCAACAGCTAACAATGTTAGCCACCAGAGTAGGACCGTGTCTGGCAGAAAAGCAGACTCCAGTCAGTTCGAGTCGCTTAGGAGTCATTGTGGAGGTGAAATGGTGATCTTCAAAACAGACACAGAGAGGAATACCCTGGATACCAAGCCTATTGTGCTCACATATTAGATCTGTATGCTGGAAATGCTACTTGGTTAGCTGAAACACTCTCCCTGTTTTCCCTTCACTGAAGTGTAGATGTGTGGAGGCCTCTGTGGTGAGAATACATCCTGCCCCTTTTGGCTTGCTCACAGGCACTGTGCAGTCATTCAAAATAATGAGTGCAGACTACTGTTACCCCCGTACAACACTGCAGCAGGCACGCTGGATGGGGGGGTGGGGGGGTAAAATCTAGTCTGTCAAAGGGACATTTTGTTGTGGGGTTTTTTGTGTGTTTTTATTTTGTTCTGTTTGTTTTTTTGTTTTTGTTTTTGTTTTTTTTTAAGGACATTATTTAAAATGAATAAACTAATTTCAACTGTTTGCTCCAGAGTTATTTTCTGGATGAAATTAACCATCGAGACTTGATCCGGGATTTGAACAAAAGAAAGATTTAAAGGCTACTATCACACACCATGTCATCTGAGGCCAGGCATTTTTTCATACCTTTCTCTGCAGAAACATACTAACAACAGACAAAAAAGTGTAAATTTTAGAATCTGGGGACAATCCTTTAACTAGGTCAGTTGGCATTGTAATTGCAGGTCTCTAGCTTTCTAGCTCTAGAGGTCAGCTTGCCCAATTCTGATTGCCATATGTGAGCACTATGAATGAATGAACACTGTGTCAGCGCTTGAGAAAAGTTTGGCAGCAGCCACAATCAATCTGCTATACAAGAGGAAAAAAAAAGACTCAATATTGTTTGTATTATTTTGAACCAATCACAATCACCTTGGTTTGCGCCAAGCCAAGATGCAGCGCTGATGTCTCTTTACAATGATAACAAGCAGATAGCAGAAGGGGAGTTTCCAAATTGCAGGCTCATGTTCACAGACTATATCCAGAGAGTCAGACAAACCTTTTTATGTCACTGTTCACTGTTCACTATTACACTTGGATTCATATTAAATATGACTAAAATCCATTCCAAGTGACAACCTTTATTTTAGTCATACTGCACTACAAGACAACTAATACATAAATCTTTTCACTTTTAAACTTCAGAAATGCAAATCTGTATTAGCTTTGGAAAAAGAAATTAATTATATTGTGTCTGGTCAACCTACATATTGCAGAAATGCTGTAATTTTAATATACAAACATGATTGGTTGTAATTTACTATATCTGTAACAAGCTTCTGGTAAACAGTTAATACTCTGTAAAAATACCACAGGGACTGGGATATGTCACCTGCCTGGCTCAGGTTCTGCTCACCAGAGAAATGACATGAGGGCAAAGCAAGGGGCCATCCATTGAATTAAACATGTAATTGCACTGATGGGTAAATAGTCAAGCAATTACAGGGCGATGCTAAGTGGCTGACAGCTGAGGGTGAGTGCTAATTTATGATTTGCCATGCATTAAAAAGTCTGATTGATGAGAGATGTTAAAAAATTAAACATAACCTAACTCCAATATCAGAAGCACTGGTCAACGCCTGACATACCTGAGATTAAAAATGGAAATAGCTGGAAGCTGTTGTGAGCTCAATGCATGGCAGCAGTCACTAATAGGATTTAGCATGTGTGGTGACTAAATACAAACAGAACAGTCCTACCTTTCCTTTACAGAGCAAGCAGTCCTGTTGGATTGCCCGGGGATGTAAAACTAGACTGACAGACTAAAAAGGTGTTAGAGAGGAGGCACTGCAGTGACTCATGAATCAAGGGCTATATCAGTAAGGAAACAGAAAACTAATAGAGGAGAGGCCTGGTTACCAAAGCAATTTACAACAATATCACGAGTAAGACTGAAAATTTTGAAAGTAAAAGCATCAAATGACCTTTAGAGAAGTACTTGCGGTACAGGTTGAGAAAGCTAATAACAGTGTACGTTTTATCACTAAAAACTCACATAAGTGGGTCAGAAAAAAAAGGAAAAGTATTTTAAGATTGATTGAATCTTGAGCTAGCTGCACAAATCAGCTACAGTAGACCTAAGCATAAATGATTGAAGCACTATCTAGCTGCTTCATCCCTGGTGACTGATGTGAAAAACATTTCAAATACACTACCAGAAAAAGTAAAGACCGTGTGGTTTCACTCACTTACCAATAAGAGGGAGCCCAGCACCTTTGATGAGACTGAGGCACTTGCTGTCCATTACTAGTGGCTGACTGCAAATAGTGATAGATAGCATGTTATTTTATTAATTTCATACCAGGCTTCTAGAGTTATGGCAAACTTAAACAAATATTTCAGCTTTTTTGGCACAAAGTAGCCTACATATTTGACATACAACAGTATATCTGTGCATTTGAACCTATCAGCAGTCCATAAGAAGAGTGCGGAGGCATCTGACAAAAATATCAAGACTTTTCAAGAGTATTAATTTGCTTTCTGACAGTCATGTTAGAGGATCGGCTTTTTACATCAAGCCTTTTTTAAAACTTTTCTTCAAAAACTCACATTTGTTTTGTGATAACAAACTAAAGGCTGCATGTTTACATGTTGTCTGGCTTGTTGTCTTGTCAGCTCTTTCTGTCTTCTTGTTCAAACCTACCAAGATGTGTCTATCAGTTGAATACTGAAGGTGCCCTGTGAAGTTTTGGACATTAGTTTATACGATGTTTCTTGAAAAAGTTACTTTGTTATGGCCTAACAAACATATCAAATGCATTTCCTACCTCATAAAACATTTGCAAAACCTTTTCTTGGTTTGTTTTGAATGTTTGGAAACTTACATTTTGTTCCTCAGCCTTTCCTATTTTAAGCTTTCCTCTATTGTTGTTACATTGTTTGTTTTTAGTGTGAATTTTCTTCCCAACTGTCAATATGCAGCAATGCCCCTGCCAAAGTTTGAAACCCAGGTCATTCACCATAATGCTCTTGAGGTGCAAGTGTGTTTGTATGCATGTTCTGGTAGAGCATGAGGTACCAGCAATACAGAGACTTTTTCATAAAAACATTGCTCAGCAGCACCATTAGTGGTCAAAACTCCACAGGGTACCTTTAAATTTGATGCTGCTTATGTTTTAAAAACCTCAGCTCAAATTTAAAGTAGATGACAGCAAATTACAATTGCTTTGAGAAAGGGCTAGGACAAACAGAGTAGGGCTAACAACAGTTTATACAAGGGGATATGGAATTGAAAGAAACCTTCCTCATCAGAAAAAAATGAATACAACTCATCTTGAAAAGTAACAGCAGACAAACAGTATTCAAACTCACATTAACAGACATGTCTTTGTTTCATGAGATAGTATATATGATCTCCGAGTGCCAGTTTTGCCCCAGAATTTTACTAGTTCATCATAATAGACGCATCAAAATGTACATCACAACTTATTTATTAGCCTCCAATGGAGGTCCTCATTTTGAGGAGAGCTGTTCAGATTACTTGTGGAACTTAAGGCAGCACGGAGCTGCAGTGGTTAGCACTGTTCCTCACATTAAGACGCTTCTTGGTTCGAACCCACTTGTCAGCTTTGGCCTTTCTGTGTGGAGGCTGCATGTTCTCCCTGGTTCCCTCCTTGGTGATTCTCTGAATGTGAGCTTCAGTGGTTGTTTGTAAGTTTCAGCTCTGTGATGAACTGGTCACCTGCTTAGGTTGTCCCCTGCCCCTTACCTACTGTCAGACTGATTCCAGCTTTAGCCCCGCCTGCAAAGGATAAGCAGATATACACAATGGATAGAAAGACAGTTATGATGCCTTATGTGACAAAATTGATTTTTAATTTAAATGATGAAGGTTTTACTGTGATGGTTTTCAAACATGTGAATCTTAAATAAAAATATCAGATATTTGAAAACAAAAATGGTTTCAGGCCACAGGCGTTAATTACATATTCATCATTCCCCTGGAGCATTATTCTTGTTAAAATGGAAAAATTGATAAGCAGTTACACTATCATGAGACACAAAAACTCTCCACTGAAACCCAGTGTGTTTGAAATATTTCTAAAGCTTTTTTTAAAAGCCAGGAAAGTCCCCCACCAACCTTTTTATAAAGGAAACATTAGGCCTTTAAACAAAACAATAATAACAATAGAACATGAGAAGACAGTTGAACAAGAGAATAAAATGAAAAGAGGCTCAAATGTAATTGCATATTGTACACTTGGCAATTTCATAACAGACATTATTAAAAGAGGAGAATGCTATTTCCTAAATTTCACTTGAACATGACAACACAAACTTTCACCTTTTATGTATCTTTTTTTCAACCTCAGTCTCTGGTGTAAGCCTGAACACAACACCATGGCATAGTTGTAAATTTTAAAACAGTTTTTTTTTCTTTCCAGAAATATGTGTCAATCCTTATTGATTGCATTTATGTTGGAATTCATACGCTGATATTGTTAATTATTTGGTTAAAACTATACTCCATTGACATAAATGGAAGCTTGTATAATATCGTGTTTATTTTGCAAGGTGATCTATTTCTTTTCTGTGTTAATATTTTAATACTGTGTTTATTTTATGTGTTAATCTGGCTTGTCCTGAATAAGACTTGAATTTGGATTTATTGGTTGTGTGCTTGTAGAAGCGCTGATATTGAAAACAACAGTGTTTACATCAAAATGGCAGATGTAGTCTGAGAAAGCCCATCAGATGTCACCTTCCTTTAAAACTGTGTGTCTCTCATTCAAAGAGGGGAACTTTGAACCTATCCAGGTAGCATTTCTTCAGTCATTTCTGTTGAATCCTAACACCAGTATGTTTTAATGAGCCAGTCTAGCAGGGTTACTATGAATCCACACAGTTTGGGACTGAAGACACTAAAGAAACCCTGTTCTAAGGGGACGCCTCACCTTGGTTCCAGTGTAAATCTGCCCTGACCGTGGTCAACATTCAGTGAACGGGACAGACAGGGAGGGGAGGAACGAGCACTGCGAATGAATGTAATGCAACGTGCCATTTTCTAACCTCAAATCGCAGCAGAAACTACAACAACAACAACAAACCCTCAGATTCATCCTGAGTGGTTTTTTGCTAGCAGTCTGAAAACTAAAGGTGGATTTGTTCTTTCAATGCCATGTGAAACAGGGGGCACTATGTGAGCTGATCTGGCATTTGTAATGTAGATTATTTGTCACTTGTCTTTCTTTCTGGTTAAATAGTAATTACTCTTCTGGAGCACAATAAATGATTTTAATATGCTGATATGTTTTTTTTTCTTGGGTTTTCATTTATTATTTTCTGTCTCTGTCTGTTCTTGCAGAGTTGTCCAGTTGGACGGGATAAGCAAATATCAACTCTTGCTAACAAGGAATCACTCCTACAACTTATTTGTGCCTTGATCTTATTGTTTTCCTCTTTCATCTGCAGCATGCACATTCAATGTTTCATAAAGGTCATTTATTGCCACTTGATTTCACAATAATACCAGCATCTTAGACCAGAACACCGGGCACACTTATTATTTACTGCTGTTATAATGCTCACTTGAAAGTCAACAGACTCTTGACACAAACTATCTAGCAGATCAACGTAAAACACACAATTTAAACTCAGCAGACACATTGGATTTTGCTCAGAACTGTGGAGCTGTTTACTGGCAGGAAAAGGGCCAGAGTTTTTTTCCCCCCTCTTTTTTGTTCTCTTTTTTCTTTTTTTACTTTTTGGATTAAAAAGTGAGTTCAATTTCACTTTGACTTCTCAACCTGTCTACAGCAGCAATCCACAAAGGTGCCAACCTGAATGCCGGGTGTTATAATGTAATTAGTCTTTCATCCATGTTGCCTGCTGACTGAAGGGAAAATCTTCTTAACCTTATGAATTGTATAGAGAGGAGAAGGGGAGAAGAAAAAAAGTTGTAGGAACATAAAAGAAAGACCTTGATCAAAGGCTGATCTCTGGTAGATATTAACTTTAGTCAGAGACTGACCTTAACACAAACTCACACTCACTGTTTGCTGGCTAACAACTAAATGTGAGGTGGGACAAATGCATTTTTGTGGCTAGACTGGCCACATGAACAAAGGACAGGGGTTGGGTTATGACACAATTAATGGATGAGTTTCTTTATTCTCTGCTCAGGTCATTACTCCAATATATCTATACAAACCAAATAGCGATTTTCTGTTATATATATGGCCAAATCTTGTATATAGAGCTTGTGATGGAGGAATGTGGAGGTCAGGGGACGAGATGTCTTACACGCAAGCATATATTTCTTTTGCTTGATACATCAAGGAGATAAGAAATCAGCAGCACCAACTTCAACCAGTGATCAAGAGTAATGTGATCACCAGTATGAGTCTGATATTTAAACCTCAGATTCCTTACTCAGCACCAAGCCAAAAGGAAACAAACACACAAACGAAAAAACAACCTCCAGAACCCTTCCAGAAAACAAAAAAAGCCTGTCAACATTTGAACTTAAAAATTCCTATCCCCCATACTTACAAGGAAACAAACGGATAGCAGGTAAACATCCGTCTCTTCACAAATGACAGAACTCGCTGATGAGAAAGACAAAAATGTTTGCATCTGTACAATTCCTTCATTATTTTTACAATGTTCATACTTTTTTCTTTTTTTTCCCTCTCTCTGAGGACTGGTTTGTGGCGTATGCTGCATACATATAGCCCATGGCTTCTTTGAATAATGAAAAATAAATTCTCTGCAATATGAGAAAAGTTGCATATTGATTTTTACACCCACACAGAGCCTGGCAAAACTGTACAGCCCTCATTGGGGATTTATTTGTCTTCAGATTGTACAGTGGCACTGAGAGCTCAATGGAGAAAACAGAAAACACATGCAAGTAGACATAACAAAGGCAAATGTGGAGAAGATCTATTTTACATTTATACTTCATTAAAAAAAGACTGCTGAAATGCTGCAGTAGCATAAAACAGAAATGAACAAAACAGAGGTGCAAAATAGAAGGATGAGAATTAGCTAAAAATGTTTATTTCAGCATCGTGATTGCATGATTCAGATGAGATCATTTGAAACAGTAAGTTAGTGATAAGCAAAAGGCGAGGGCATCATACATGTGGATCACCTGCAGGTATTCTCTGGAAACTTCTGTAGTTTTGCTGTTGTGCTGCTAAGCATTTCAGAATTTATTTATTTATTAATTTATTTATTTTAAATGCTTCTAGTTTGCAGTTAGTTGTGATTAAAACTTTCATAGTCTTCATCTTATTGATCCAATTGGCTCATAAAATCCTCAGGGTAATCATTTAGGGAAAGGCTTTTTTATTAATGGATGTGGAACATTCTGAATTTAACACCCCAAAAACTCCAAATGCAGGGTGATTTTTCAGCTAATAATCAGCAAAAAAAATCTATGAGCCAGACTGGTCAATAAATGTAACGTAATGAAATAAAAAACGTCTTAAAAAACATAAACTTCTTTCTGAAATAAAAAACTTAAACTTCTTTCTGAAATTTAAAAAAAAAAAAATCTTTTCATTTTGGTGTCGTTTATGGATGAATACATACTCTCTCTGGGAGTTTCACACAGACTCCATGGTGTATTTGGATGTACCTCATAAACTCTGAAATCTAAATTGCCTTGTACAAAGCGTATGAAAGCCGTTACAGACTCAAGTGCATTCAAGTGCTCATACGGAAACAAAGTTATTAAAAATCAGAAAGTTTCTTTATTTGTTTTTGCTTCTTTTGCTTTTTTGAAAAACGTACGTTTACTTCTGTAATCAAACATTTAATGTAACAGTAACATTTTCACAAATTCTCTAAACTAGAGGGCTCTTTGTGCAGCATGTTACAGCATTACTTTTCTGAAAACTTTTTTATGCCCAGCACGTTACAAATATCCCTAACTGAACGGATATTAAATTAAATGGTATAAAACAGAAATGGAATCAAATTGTGACCTTTGGATCAAATTTGTTCATATATTTGGATTTAATTCAGAGTTTTTTGGCTGTGCCTGCAATAAACAATAAATGGGGTTTTGGCTGAGACCAGATTGTGAAAGTGTATCACAAAAAAAAATAAAACATACAAAATAAGGGTAAATAGCTTAAATCACCAGCATTAGATTAGTTAGCCTTGTGTAAGGGTGTGTTCAGACCAAAAGAATGCGATGTGATTACAAAAAGATGCCAGTATAGTATAGTATAGTATAGTATAGTATAGTATAGTATAGTATAGTAGTACTGGTTTATCACTTCATTGCTCCAATTGCTTGATCCACACGATGACACAAGCCTGCCCAGTTTCAAATTTCCATTTCCAACACTTTCAGATGTCATTCTTTCTCTAACTGACCTAGATGAGCTGCCACTGTTGCTGCACTGTATTTGCTTTGGAAGTCTGAGAAACGTTGGAAAACCAAAAGCCATCATGTCTGAGAGCATGACATCCTCCAGGGGTGCACACAGCCGAGTGAATTTCATCTCCTCCTCCAGGAACTTGGTCTGGATGACGGCCGATTATAGCGCAATTTCAGGTTGACTGAGGCCCAGTTTGATGACCTTCTAGCTCAGGATCAGGATCTCCTGCTAGGACACCAACTACAGACGCTCCATCTCAGCTGAGGAGCCTCTGTCCATATGTCTCCGGTGAGTCATAGTTTCATAATTGCTCAGTCAAAATCAACAAGTAGCAATTTGGATGTATAGCCCAAGAAAGTTTGTGCCTGATCTGATTTAATACAGTGTATGAACCCTCAATTTGCTGTGGTATCACTGCAATTGATGATTGTCTTCAATGTAAAAAAAATAAATAAATAAATAAATAGACTACATTATAATAAGATTTGTCAAAAACCTGGATCTATAGTTACGACAGGTTTTAATATGTTTTATGTTCATTTTATGTCTGTTTTTATGTGCAGTATTCAGTAATGCAGTGTCTTTGTTGTAAAACATAGAGCAGCGTTTTTTGTATGAAAGGTGATAAAACAAACAACAAGAAAAGGCTATTATTAATACAGTAGCCTATAATGTCCAGCTATGTTTTTATCTCCTTGATCCGTTAATTGCAATGAAGGCACAGAAAATATGAGTTAATAAAAGAGAAGGAGAATGAATTGTTTCACAACAAAGACTTGCTATCACTCAGTGCTGCTCAAATTAGACTAGAATAGAAGATACATGTATTTGCTAAAAAAGAAAAGCTGATATAGCTTAGGAAATGGAAAACAATGTAATGAAAGGATGATGACAAACTAACACTACTGATGCTGCTTTTTTAAGTCTGCAATAATGTGCAATTTGTAAATGCTGACGCAGCATAGCGTCACACGATGCTGCCTGAATGGTTCATATTATCAACTTCAAGCAAAGAGGACATAGAGGTGATGGATTCCTCATCACGTGATACACATTGCGTGTATCCAGAGATTCGCATCTTGCAGCATTCATCGTGTTCATCATTTTTGGTCTGAACAAACCTGAGACCCTGGCGGCACATCAGGTCAGTGGTTGGCATGGTCGCCTTACAGCAGAGGGTTCTGGGATTCTTTTTATATGGAGTTTGTGTGTTCTTCCCATGTCTGTGTGCTCTACCCTCCTCCCAGAGTCAGAAGAAATGCAGTGACTTTTGAGTGGCCTTAGGTGTGACTGTGAGCATGGACGGTTCTTTGTATCAATGTGCGAGCCAGGTCAAACTGTCCAGTGTGTATCATGTACTGCCAACTGCTGCTGTAAAACAACTAACCACTCAGAGCTATTTCAGAAGGATTAAAACTTTTCTTTTAGTATGACAAGAATTAATAATTAAACTTGTCCTTGCAACCACAAATCACAACACTGAAATATTTCATCACAACACTAAAAGGTGAGATCAGCAGGGGCACTAATGAACCTGAAATGTATTTTGCCTCATGATCTAAAGTTTTGTCAAGTTTCCTTTATTCTACTCAGTTTTGCGCTATATAAAAAACTTCAGCAGAAAAGAATATTATACATTTTTTTTCCTTTGCTTTAGATTTATTATTATTGTATTCACGCATGTAGCTTCTTTTGTACCAATAAGGATTTTGAATCATTCGGCATTGCCTAATGATTTACTGAATTCCAGCATGTCATGGTTTCAGATGTGTACAGTATTTCAGTGCAATAAATGCACGATAAGAGCTGTGAAAATTTAGAGCACTCTGCTTTGTGGTGCTCCTCCTACAAACTTCAAGATCTGTTTATATGCCTTCAGGGTTGCAATGCTACATTATGTTTCCTCTGATCTTAGCTACCACACCAATGCAAGCACCCTCTCACATACACAGGCACACACAAAAAAGCACTTGCATTTTGTTTTAGTGCTAATTGGAAATCAATTGAAATTCATCCTCCTTGGAAAAGGGTGACATTTTCCAGCTCTTTGCCAATGATTAGAAACAAATTATGCCAGAGACTGAGTGACATTTGGGGAGCAGGCAGCTGTTTGGAGTAGAGTGTAAAAGATCAACAGAGATGCATTTATGCTTTCCGCTTCTGCTACTGCTGTTTGTGTGTGCGTATGTGTATGTGTGTGTGTGTGTTTACATGCATGTGCATCTGACCAAGGGCATACACTACTGTGGGCTGCTCAGCCAAAGGGCCCTGTAGGAATAGTTTGATAAGGGAGGCTTATTTACCATAATAATGCATCTCATCTCTGCACATCAAACACTCCTGCCTGGTCTGATAACCCGCTCTTTAATTTAACACTACTGTTTGATCTAGCTGTGCTGCCGCTGTCCCAGGGCCATTGTCGCGAGCACTACAACAGTTGGGTAATTGCTGTGTACTTTTGCAGCGTTTCACAAATAGAACAGTTATATAACACCGGTTCACCTATAGCACAGAGATCCTCTGAGTTGTTGGAAACTGAAGACGATGTGTGAAAGAAAAAGTTCAAATAACATAATTTAAGTGTGTTTTGATGTTCATATTTATTTATCTATAACTTTTCATTTAGAATAAGAAGGAGATGCATGACAGACTTATTCATTGAACACAGTTAAAGTTACAAATTTTTTGTCACAACTGTCATAAATCAGATGTCTTCTGGATGTAGTGTATTATCATTTTTTGCAGGGTTATTTATTTTATCTTTGGGGCTAT
>JAPZDV010000021.1:2008642-2021093 GCA_029814665.1 Acanthurus lineatus
GCTCCTGAGTAAATCTCCCCTCTCTTGTGTTGTTTCCCGTGTCTATAATTGCTGCAGTTCTAGAAAACCTTCCAGTGAGTTTTGTAGTCCTGGTCACTTTTTGTTCTAGCAATTTTGTAAGTCTATTTTTTTTTTCCCTTCGGGCGATTTTCTGTTGATACTTTTGCCGTTGTGGCTTTTTGTGGGTTTTTTTGGTAGTTTTCAGTTTTTCCGAGTTTTTCCCTGTAAGGGTGTTTTTTTTGTTGTGATTAATTTGTTCAATAAAACTCTTTCTTTTGAACGACTCTGCATCTGGGTCCTGGTTCCTAGACCATACCGTAACAATGATCTTATATTTCCTAGAATCATGGCTGAGACTGGTATTGTAAGTGCTAAAATTTGTTTTTTTATTTATCTAACAGATGAAACTAACGACATTAAGAAGACACAAATTAAAGCACAGTGACGGGGTTTATAAAAAAAAAGTCATAAAAGCAAAAACACCAACACAAAACTAGAATGACACAAAAAGTGAGTTTAAATAAGCTGATACAATAAGACATAAATCAAAGAAGCGTACAGGTATGAGAGGGAAACCAAAGACTTAAATGATGATAGAAAAAACAGGTAAAACAACAAACCAGGATGACAAGAGGAGCACAGGCAGGGCCAGGAAGCAGACACAAGACCAGGGAGCTAAACGAGACAAACTAGCAACAGAGGAGGAGAAGACAAGGACTTTAATACTTGAAGACAGAGTAGGCAATGAGACACAGAGGACATCTATTAGGGCGGAGCAAGCAAGCACACAGGAGGGAAACTTGACAGGACGTGGGATCTGAGACAAGACCAGACAATGGCTACCAAAAGAAAACAACAGGGAAACATAAATAACACATCCACTAAAAACTTGGAGGGCTTGATGGGTCATGACACTCAGTTGAAGTGCAAAATACTGTATTTATTCTATAACTTGCCCAGATTGGCAGCTGTATAGGATTTTTTTAAAACACCCCAATGGGTATGGATGCACAGGATGGTGATCTCTTTACATCTTGTTGTGTTTGATCCAAAAACATCTGTGTAGAAAGCTAAACTACAAGCACAGTAAGTGCAACATAACATGAGGTGGACATGAGGGTAAAATTTGTTAAATATTCCAAAAGAGATGAGAGTTGATGCTAAAAAGTGTTGTAGGTCTGAATGAAAACAGGCTACAAACTCTCTTTATAAACATGTTAAAATTTAAAACATGTGGTTGAAAAATCGGATTTAAAAGATTGGGAAAAACCTGAACATCACTACTGGGCCAGCTGCCACTCAAAAAGACAAAACACAATTTGCACTGATGCATTGAGCCACATTACAACTTATTTGTAGGATTATACTTCCAGGATAAATTAAAACAATGAAATTATTAGCTGGAATTCCCAAGCCACTTATTAGATATCCAAAATTTGCTCTGCTTTGAGGCAGATGAGTCACACTTTTCCCCTTAACAAGAAGTTTTAATCACTCTTTTGTTCTGTTCCTGACAACACACACAGGGAAAGCTTTGTTCATTGTCTGTGTTGAATTTAATTGGGATTTGCTGAGTTCCTGCAATCACTTGAGTCGGTCGACTGGATGCTACCCTCAGGTAAGGCAATTATAATCAGCACACTGTTTCTTCTCTTGTTCAAGGCCCCGCTTCTACTCAAAGAGCTTCCTTTGCAGAAATACACACAATGGACTTGATCAGAGCTCTCCTCACAAGTTTAATGATCAAACACTTTTGGATTACAAATAACAGATGTTCAGCATGTTTGAGTTAATTTAAATATGAAAATTAGGTCCCAACTTTGACAACATCATTGGGACTATTTTGGGAATGTACAAAAGCAGGTAAAAGTGGCCACTGATGCTATTTTAGGTGTTAACAGATGTAAATACAAGCTTAAGACTTACAAGAAGTAAAAAGATCTCAAATGATACTTTTGTTGTAATTAACCTATGCAAATTCTGAGAGCTATTACCGCCATTCCTTTCGTTTATTTCATTTGATCACAACAGCGTGCAAACACAGGCGCATATTGTCTGTGTTAGAGATGAGTTACTGTCAACACAAGTGAATGAAGCGTCTCTCTCGTGTTTCTTCCTGTGTCTACAAGCGATCAGCCTGCCGTGATTGAACCAAACAAATTAAATCTGAGAGGATCTGATTCTTCTCCCAGCCTGTCCGTCTGAATATCTTTGAGCTTAATGAGATCTGGCAGTCGGCCTGTTCCCGTCTGTGTGAAGTGGAGAAAGTTGGAACTGTCCATACTGAGGCAAATTCAACAAATCTGACAGCCAGCCTCTCTGCAACAACAACAGTAGACTGTCAGAAGCTGCATGGCATGTGTGGATAGATAGGATGAGCAGACAGTAGCTCTATATACCTTTTAATCCCTTTCTTTAGGAGTAAGGAACATTTCTGCAGTTCTAGGAAATGTTAACCAGAGTGCAGTATTTAATTATCTTAGATTTCAGAAACATAGCTCATTATTTTGTGAAATTTTATACCTCTATTGTCCAGTCCATTTTCTTCATCTTTGCGGGCAAGTTGTCAAGTTGTGGTCACTTTATTGACTGCATCGCTTACATGGTGTAATCCATAACTGGCTTTATTCCCATAGTGCTCTGGGACCAAGATAATTAAGCGGTTAGCCTCTTAATGGTTTTCTGCTTCTCCTGCTCTTTGTTTCTTGCCTTTTATAAACACAGTCACAGTCATATAAAGTAACAATAAGTGCACATTTAAGACTACATGACTAATCATGACAATGTATAAAGAGAGGGCAAGTACCAACTGTCAAGGCTTGATATAGAGAATTGCAATTTATTTTGCATATATAAATTAAAAACACAATGTCAGACTACAATTGAATAGCTTCTTGTCATTGCAATAGCTTACTCTGGTGCCTATACGCCAGTCTTTCTCACCTGTCACACAGTGGTCTTTACTGTTCTCCTATTTCTCACCGTCACCTGAGGCCTGTCCTGAAAGACGAGTTCAACATACCCAACAGTATCCCACATTATCTGACTTCACTTTACCTTCCAACCCAATCATGCTAAGTGGTCACATGACAGTGATTATCAGCTCAGTAAGTGCAGGTTCGCTTAATTTAAAAGTTAGCATGTTCGTCCAGTAGGGCTGGTGTTTGTGGTGCATGATGGTGATTAAAGCTTCTCTCTCAGAACTCGGTTGCATCCTGAGCAGAAACATGCTGAAAGAGACAACATTTATATCAAAAGCTTCATGGAAGAGGCCTACATGACTTTGGTGTTGTGACAACACCACTGTGTGTGTGAGGATACCGAGCAGCTTTAAGGAGTATCAACTCTGTGCTGCCATCCATCTTCAGAGAAACTTTCCTTCAACCTGCTGAACAACATTTTCCTAGAATGACTGAGGTTTGTTGCTATAAATTAAAACAAGCAGGGATTGAAAGCTCCTCTTAAGTCTTTCTGAGGTTTCCTGTTTCTTGCTCTTTGTAACTTTACAGTTTCAAATCTCTTGTTCTGTCTTGTTGATGCTTCTTAAAAAAACCATCCTAAACTTGAACTCTAGCAAACATGTTAAATGTGCCCATATTTCCAGCCACTGTCTATTAGCTGCACTGGAAAAACAGTAGCTTGTCATTAGTGTATATGTGCATTTGTGTGCACATTTATAAGATAAGCTAAACAAGGACAACAGAAATCAGCCTCATAGCATTATTGAAGGGCAAAATCTCTGCAAGGAGCCTTTTAGGTGCAATCAGACAAAAAATACTCTCACCATAAATGTCTATTTCAAACAAAATGACCTGCTTACTTTGCTCAGTGTGATAGATATGAAATCAAAGCTCTCTTTTATTTCTGTCACTTTAATAGAGAGGGTGACTTCTCATTCAGGACACACTTTGTTTATATTTGTATTTTGTAAGTGTGAAATGAAAGAAGCAGAGGAGAATTGGAGGAATATTTTTTTGGCTGTAGTGAACGCAGGGACAACGACAGATCTGTTGGGAAATGGTAGTGGTGAGTAATGAAAAGGTATAAATATAATAACTCTAATAAGAATGACTCAAATTAAAGGGTAAATTACTAAAGTTAAGTTAAAGTTAAGGATCCTCTTAAATTTTGGTATAAGACGTGTGACTAAGGTCGAGCCAGAGATTGTCATTTTGTCGTTAGAGGCTGCCTTGTGTTCTTGGTTTTGCTGTAGTCATTGCATTGTGGTCAAATGACAGATAATGCTTATTTTACTTCTATCCACCTTGGCATCTGCTGCAGAGATGCTCCTTGCAGGCCAAATAGTTAATGAACATAGTCAATAAAATAAAATATAGTAAAAGAAAATAAAAACAAAAACAAAAAAACAGAAATAAATAAAAAGGAAAAAAATAAGCAGAGATAAAACTATAGTTTTAGTCAGCCTGGGTTAAAACTTTAGCTCTCACTTCCTCTTCTTATAGTCCTCTTCTCCTTAACTCATCTCATTATCTTTCTCTTCTGTCCTCTGTCTCCTCCTCCTTTTTTCCTCCTCTTCTTCCTCTTCTCTCTTCATTACGCGTTCTCCTCCCTCATTACTGTGAGGGCCTCATTATGGTCCACTTTGATCAGAAAATGGGATAAAATGTTCTGAAAAAGTCTTGAAAATTTATTAGAAAAAGGTGTGGGAATCCTGAATTTCCTAAGAACATATTGTCCTTTTCAGATCGTGTCTGCTGTGAAGATGAAGGATGGTAGTGAATCAGAAGGTAAAGTTCCTTAAGAGCTGTTTGATGATCAAAAACTGTCCAACAAAAGTTTTCAAGGTAAAAAAGAACTCCCAGGATGTCCAATTTTCAACATTAATCAAGAGAAGAATCACTTCAGGAAAGAACTGATTAATAAATGGCTTAATTTCTTCTTCTTCAGCAATCAAATTAAAATATTTTTGATTTGATTGCATTCACTACAGCTGATTTGGTTTTGACTTTTAAACCAACAAAAATCTTACCAGCCTAGGAGGATGGTTTGTGATAAAAAAAAAAGTAGAGCCAAAAAAAAGGGAGGGAGGTGATCGTAAAAATATGTTGTGAAGAGTTAAGTGAGGGGCAAATGAGAAATGCGTGTTAAAATATAATTTTCAATTAAATATTGTTGTGCTCCAGAGATGAGAAATTATCCTGCCCTCCACTGTTCCAAATGTTATCTCATTTGCAATATTAGTCAAAATAATCATAAATAGATATATATTTTTTCAAAATTGTGCAGCCTGAAAGTGTAAATCATCCAAGTATAAAACTCAACCCTAACTCTAAGCCCTCAATATAAAGGCACATTGACAGGTCCAGCAACAGCTCCAGGCGCAGCATCAGGCCCAGGTACAGAGAAGGCTCCAGGCACAGCACCGACTCCAGGCTAAGTAATGGCTCCAGGCTCAGCGATGGCTCCAGGCAAAAAGGCAGGTCAAGGCACAGCGATGGTTGCAGGCAAAATTACAGGTCAAGGCACACTGATGACTCCACAGCATCAGGCCAAGTCACTTAGTCATTTCTTAAACAGACTTGATTTATTTTACAGGTGCTGCAGATACAGGGACTCAAAAGGGAACAGACATACCCCTGGTGCCCACAGCGAGTAAGTGCTGAAGGAGTTCAAACAACGGCAAAGAGCACTCCGACAGAACACACTAAGGAGGCCAACTAGGAGACATTCTCAATACTAGATTTAAAACTTCTACCTCTCCTTGTCTCTCCTCTCCTTATCTTTCCTCTCCTTGTCTTCTCTTAGGTCATACAAACACAAAACACTCACAAATCATAGTTGTTGGTATCATTATTGTATGGTGGAATTCTATAATGTGGAATTATACATTTGTTTGAAGATTTATCGACACTATTCACTAAATTGCAATAAATGCACTTTAAATCTGATCACATTAACACAACTGTGAGCCAGACTGAGTGGAAATACCAAAAGAAATCAAAATAGAATGTGTTTTTATTTTGTTAATTTTCACATTTCTTTTTCATTCAGTGTCTTCAATAAAAGACTGCTAGAAGGAAATATGCATGATGTGTGTGATTTCTGAGTAAAGAGAACTGGAGCTTCCTGCGATTTCACAAGGGGTTGTTGTTGTTGTGTTTTGACAGTAAACTCATTTAAGTCAGCAAGACTTTACTCAAGAGGGGAAGGAAAGAAGGGTTTCCAGGTTTGAGTTGACAAAGATGCACAGACACTGGCAGACAAAAGAGACTGATCCATGGGGTTTTTGTTTCACTCATCCCCAGAAAACTGTAAAAACTCACATGTTAAAGGTGGAAGACAGCAACAAAGCACACGCTGACCTACTGGACAAACAGTGTGGCCCCTGAAGAAGGCAAACAGAGCTTGCTCTTAGCCAATCCTGAAGAAGCTAAACAGTAACAGTGGTGTAAGCTGATCAGATACATTCAAACACCTCTCCAGAAAAGTTTACATTCACCAAAGGACGATAAAACTTGAGTTTTTCATCTCAAAAATATTGAACTTGCCCAAACCAATACTAAGGACACAAGAGTGCTATCTTCAAATGGAGGACATCATGTATTGTTAAGATGTGAATGGCTCAATTGGCCCTTTATGAGGACCATTCTAAAGACAAGGGCTTTTACAATGTAGCTATAAATTGATTTCTTCTGCAGTTTAGATTTATTTTAAAGGTCAGCTGGACAGAAACTGCATGAAAATTATTTCTTAAACATAACACATCCACAGAAATTTTAGAAAGGTGCAGAATGAAAGTCTATCTTTTCCTTAAAAAAAAAAAAAAATATATATATATATATGCTCTCACCTTAAATTATTTAACTCTGTTTTAAAAAAATTGTCAAGACTACTAAAAACTACCACACTAAAGCCTTAGCTTTAGGAAATCATCTCTTCTAGCTTATTGCTCTCTTTACTCTCTATCACTGTGCCTAATTTGGAACCAATAAAATACAATGCACAAATAAGTTTTTAAATCTGTATCTGTATTTCTTGGATCTAATTGGTATATTGTACCTTCAATTTAGCATTTTTCAGTGGAAATGCTCATGAGACAGCCAGGAATTAATTCTGTAGTCACTGTGATTACATATGTAAATGCCCTGATGGATGGCTGATGTTGGGCCAGTTTCATTTTTTGGCCCTCTGCACTGTGATTCAGCAGATCATGCGAACATTTAATAGCTTGTGAGAGCAGGATCACTGAAATCATGCATCCAGCGATAACCCCAATCCCAATCTTGAAACAGTCTGATGTTCCTGCTCCTGATGAGGCTCTCAGCATTTAGGGTCTCTGCTGTGGACATGATGTTTTGTCAGTAAGAGCTGCACCAGCTTGTGCAGTATTGAACCGTATGCATTTTTCAGGTCAAGCCACAACACTGACAGATTTTCCTCATTCTCTCTGGCCTCACAGATGAGCTGGGTTTCCACACCAGTGTGCTCCAGGCAATCTGGCATTCGGGAGATGTCACCCTTCTGGTCCAATGTATCAATGAAGCTGTTCTGTGAAAGAAAGGTGCAAAGCCAGTTGGAAACAGAACTGAAGAGGGACTCAGCTATCACACATTACAGAGAGATGGAGCACAGAACTGGTCTATCTGCCTGAAGTTTTCCTCCATAATCCAAACACCTTCTGAAACTCTCAACTGTGAAGCTTCTCCTCCAGATGACACGCAGGATCTTCCACAGGCACAGAAATAGTTTAGGTCAGTTCAGGAAAAAAATGTATGGCATCAGTTTGTTATGTGGCCTAACATGAGTTTTTTCTGTTGTTCTGTGTTAACCTTGTTTCACATTCTAGCTGCTTATGACCCAAAGAAAAGATCGATAGTTCACTGGAACGTTTAATGTTTCATCGTGGATTTCTCGTATTTAGAGTGTGATTAAGCCAAATCAATACTTCTTTATCAGAGGTCCAAATTAAAACGTTAATCTTTAGGCTGACCTGCATGATAAACTGTACAATGTGGTGCAGTAAAACACAAACATACTCACTGAAACTGAAAATGCTACTGCAGTTTCTCTGATGTGTTTTGTTCTCATAAAGCACCTAATGACACCACCTCTCTGACTCAGGATGGGGACAATAAGTTTGAAATGAGTATTTTCTAGAAAGAAAGTTTTATTTTTTGGTGATCTTCAGACTTCTGAGTTATAAAACGGCCCAGTCTGCTGTGAAAGTTTGCTGTGAAGGTTAACTATTAATATGGCTACTTCTGTAGTTCAGTCAAGGTTGTCTATAGTCGCACACAGCACCGTGAGGCTAATTGGCTCTTTGCACTCAAAAATTAGAGCAATTTTTTAACTTAAACAATAAATATATTTTACAAAGTTGTAAATTGGAAAATGTCATCATCAGGTGCCCTCATACTCTGCTTTGTCCTGATGACACATCACCATAAATCAGGTAAAAAAAAAAATTCCTGAAACATCCTGAGGAAAAAGATGTGGGAAGAATTGTAACATATTGACTCATGTTTTATAACCATGTTTGTAAAAGTGAGACATCTTGAGACTTCATGATCCATCAGGGAGCCTCAGTAAATCAGAAATATTATTATGAGGGATGACTTTTTTTTTTTCTTGGCCAATTTCCTCCAAAATACTGTTCATTATGTGTTGGCCAATGTTGACCTGCTACAGTCTGAAGCACAGCTACACATAAACAGCTGCTCTACTCCTGCAAATGGAGAGGTCTACAAACTCCTGCTTTAGTCAACCCACTGGACATGTTTTCCCCTTCACTATGAGCACTAGAGAACAGGTAATGTTTTTTTTAATAGTAATACAATAAAAAAGGGAGATGTTAGACAATTTGTGATAGAATATGCAGACATAATACCTTACAGTGAAAAGAATATAGATGATATTGAAAGACAGTACCATTGCTACATGTTTCTGTCATGGTTTGCTTTTTGAGTTCAGTTATTTTCTGTTTTATTTTGGTGTTTTTTTTATTGTCAAGCTTTTGCTTTTGCTGTTACTTCTTGTCTTAGTTGCTTTCCCACCTCTTTTGATCACTTGTGAGTTTCGCCTGTGTCTCGTCTAGTTTCTCTCCCTTGTGTGAGTACATAAGTCTTTGTCTCTCCTTTTGTCAGTAGTCAGTTCATCTGTTTTTGCTTGTAATGTTTCAGCATCTTGGTTGTGCATCTGCTTCCCCATGCTTCCTCATCCTCCTGATGTTTT
This sequence comes from Acanthurus lineatus, assembly GCA_029814665.1. NCBI lineage: Eukaryota > Metazoa > Chordata > Actinopteri > Acanthuriformes > Acanthuridae > Acanthurus > Acanthurus lineatus. The sequence continues at coordinate 2,017,835 of JAPZDV010000021.1, forward strand.
CCTGGTTTGTTGTTTTATTCAGTTTTTGTATGTTGCCTGTTATAAATTTTTAATTTTGTTCCTGGGTTATTAACTGTTAGCTTTTTTTCCAATAAACTCACTTTTAGTTTTTTATTCCCTGAGTTGTTGTTTTTGCTTTTGGGCCCCTTTATGTTTACCCTTTACAGGATTAGATTTTAAGTGCTAATTCAACCTTATTGGATATGACCCCAAGGTATATTTAGAAACAGATGTTGAAGGTCCAGTGTGTTGGATTTAGTTGCTGTAAACACTGAAGTGACAGATTACAGATTAAATATCCTTCCATTTATCCTTCCTTTCCAAGCATACAGGAGCATCTACAGAAGCCACAAAGCTCACAAATAATGTAAAAGGCCCTCCCCAGATTCATTGCTCTTTTTTTCTTTTTTTTCATTCTTGGCTACTGTAAATACATTGTGGTGCAATTTGACAGACTCCTTATCCCCTGTCCTCCGTAGATATAAAAGGCTAACATTATGAAAACACAAAGATTCTTGTTTTCAGGTGATTACATACTAATACTTAAAAACATCCTTATAAAAGTTTTATTCAATTTCTGCCATGTTCTTCCAGTTTCTCCCTAAGTCCTGTATCTTGGACCTTTAAAGAATGAATGCAGGAGCAACATCGGTACTTCATGCCTCCTCTCTACTCCACAGAATAGAGCTCTTTCGTCCTCAGGTTTTGGATATTCAGGCACTGCCGTCCGTCATCTTGGTCATCACCACACACCAGTTCTCCCACAGGACCAGACTGGACAGGTACAGAATACCTCTGTCAGCCCTGACACACAAGTCACCTGAGAGGAAAAGGCAAGAAAGACGAAAGGAGTAGATTGTGACGATGGATGAGACACAAACAGACAGAGAGGGAGGAAAAGTCCCCGGAGGGAAAGTAAAGAAAGAATGAGCAGCATGCAAGGAGGTATGATAAGAAAAAAGGGGAGGAGACAGGAGCTGAGGAGAGTGTCGAGGAAGGATGTATGTTGTCGAGGTTTAGAAGACAGGGGTCTTCACAATGGCCCTGAAGCTGATATATTGGACAATGGGTACAATTGGTCAATGCTGCTGTAGTTTTCTATGGGTTAATTAGAAAAAAAACCCTCCCCAAGCTGACTTCCTCTTCCAACAACTTTTGTAAAGCCTTTGTGAAGAAATATGTTCAAGAGATTCTGTTCAACAGGCTACTTACACATTATGCTTCAATCATCTATTTCCTCAGCTTTTCTTTGTGTTTTAGTTATGTTTTATCTTTAAATACAGAGTTCTAACAGACTCAAATTGTTTTTTTATGACTAAATTATCAAAATCAGCTGAAAGAAGCTTCTGTCTAAGAACTGATTAAAAGCCAGGAAATAAAAAAAAATACACTGACTAATGTAATGTAGGTTTTAGTCTCAACAATGACATAAACTGTAGAACTCCCCCAGTCATATCTTTCTTGCTTTATCATAATACTCTAGCAATGAAAGGTTATGAAAAGTGGCATCAAAGCACATCATTTAGGCTATAAGAAGAGTAAAACACACATTCATGTTCTATCATTTGAATCTTTTGTAGCAGAGGTTAATTTGTATTCAGAACTATGTACCGAAAGTTTAGAGGTCCAATAATTAAAATGTAGGAAAATGTATTGGCAGAAATGAATAAAATATCCAAGTATGTTTTCATCAGTGTGACATCCCCTTTAAAATAAGAACTGTTGAGTTTTGGTTACCGAAGAATGATCCTGTACATCTAAAGAGGGAGCAGATCCTTTTGTGTGGGACAGCGAATGTTACCTGATCATGTTTCTGCAGGAGCACAAAAAGGACAAAACAAACACAAACTTGAGAGAGGGCCTTTGCGACCCCTGATGAGTTTTGCTTCTCTGCAGCTCTCCCTTTCTTCTATAATTACTCTGGATTTACTACATCCATAACTATAAATTTGCTGTACAGAATTTCCTCATACAGAATTTAGCTTAACCATTGAAATAACCACAACCCAGATATTTTAAAGACATTTTGTCAGCTGCTCTGTCACATCCTTCAGGAAGAATGCATCACCAACGAGCCCATATATTTTAGCATTTCCTCTGTTATGTTGGTTCTACATTTGCCAGAAGTATAATTTTAAAGAAAATAGACATTTTTCCTGCTTGCTTTAAAACTATTAAAATAAAATCATTGCTATTCTCTATTTAATGCTTGAAATGAAAACAAAATCCAGGCAAAGTATCGAGGCACTTGGTCAATCACAACAATCATTTGGTTGAAAAGTGTGCGGTTCTGATGTTTCAAGACAGAAGGTCACAAGGTGTAGTGACTTACAGAAACTTGTCATGATAGGCTCTGGAGCTGTCAGTCTGTACAGGGCTTAAGCAGTGTGTCTCTGATGGCTTTGCAGCAAAACCTAAAGGAGGTGAAAGAATAAAGAGAAAACAAAGACACTGTCTCTATCTCCATATATGTGTGTGTGTGTGTATATATATAAATATAAATATATATCTATATCTATATTGTCTCATTCAGCTAGCTTTTGGTGAGCACATCTTCAGTTTCCAAGGGCCACAAGATAGAGAGGTCCCTGGGGAGGCTAAGGAGAGGCATACATGTCTGCTAGAAAGACAAAGAGCACCAAAGAGAAAGAGAGAGAAGACAGAAAAAGAGACGAAACATGACAGAGGTAGAGGAGTCATCGTCAGTGTGTCTCAGAGCTGTCAATCATGGCAGAAAACTGGATGACTTGTCTGAAGCGACCTGTCGAGTGAGAGGTGGAATAGAAATGAAGAGGTGCTGTTTTCTAATGCACACAAATGCACTGTAATTCTTTTAATGAAAAAGACTGGATTGAAACTGACTGATGACAGATTAAGGGTAAGTGCTGAACCTCAGGTAAATATGAGAATGATGAGGTGTGGAGACTAAAAGGTGCAGGAGATAATACAAAGATCATGTAGAGAAAGAAGTTAAGTCTGACTTTAAATAGGTATGCAGTGTAAAATTTTAGTTTATTTGAAAACACTGTAAATTGTAAAATCAGTACCTGAATGTTTGACTTAGCTATCTTAAGTTTATACTTAGCTTAAAGATGTACTAATCAGTATTTTATATGTTGACTCCTAATCACAGACTATTTGTAGCAAAAATGAGCCCTTATTGTCACAAACCCACAGAAAAGATTCGTAGCAAGGTTAGTCTTATGCAACTGGACTTAGTAGAGTTCTTGAAGACGTTTCGCCTCTCATCCAAGAGGCT
>JAPZDV010000021.1:2021193-2031841 GCA_029814665.1 Acanthurus lineatus
AAGAATACATGTTAGCAATACAAGAAAACAGTATTTCAGAGTAAATTAGCACAGACCTAATGTATTACACTGAATTATGAGAATTTTTCAACAAAATAGGTTCCTAAAAAAGTTTCTGAAGGGTTCTACCACTTACAAATGTTTTAATGTTGTTAACTTATTTGGAATTTTAAAGTTCATTTGTATGTGGAAGACTGGGATATTGGACTGTTTTTAGGCATCATGACGGTGGTAATAGTACACTTAGAATGACGTAGTTCTTAAATTCCAAACCAGCATAATAACTTAGTAACATCTGCTAAATAGTAAAGAATGACTGTTTGTGAGTCTCATTAAGCGATTAAAGGCCAGACTTTAAGATGTAATTAAAATGGAACCTGCTTGTAGAAGTCGGTTTCCCCTTAGCTGCTAAGCTAATGCTTAAATAGACTGTCGACTGGACTGCTGCTCAGCTCAAAGTGCTGTGGAGAAACCCATTAAGGTGATGAGCTTGAAATATTGATATGATATACTTGAAAGTAGGCTGTTAATATGGGTATTCTACCTTTTAACCTTTGTTAGCATTAGCTGTTGGACATAAGTTGCGTAGTTAACATTAGCTAAATACACAAATCATTCCTCAGCCTCATTCGGTTTTTGTTTTTCATCAACTGACTGCATCACTATTCTCTCGGTGCAGCAGGCAGACACCAATTCGTGATACCTATATTTTTATAAGCCGACCATTTAATTTCGTATTTTGACCAACATGACAGAAATCATTGAACTGATGTTAACCGATGACAAAAGCTGAAAACTTAAAATGTTTAGCCTGCTGTCAGCATCAAAGCCCTTAATTTTATGAAGAAAATAGGACACAAAAGTGACAATTATTTTTAGGTTCATCAGAAAAAACATCTCCTGGATCGAGCATTGCATCTGTTGTCTTCTTTCAAATATTCACAAGTATTGGAAAATGTGGATATATCAAGGTTAGAACAAGGTGCTTGGTCAAATAATCAAATAATTCATGCATCTTTGTCACATACTGTAAACTGGTTTCTGGGAAAATGCTATTTTGTTTTGACCAAACTCTTGAAAATATGACATACTCAGCATGCAGCTGGTGGTTTGTTTATGCCGCTAGAGGTTTGTTTATGAGCACCAGTCTTTATGTATATGTATTTAAATTAAAAGGGCAAAACATGTCTTGTCATTCCCCCCCAAATTTAACCAAACCGTCAAAGCATTCAACTGAAAGTCAGGATGTCGAAATACTCATAAAAATAACCACTTAGTATCAGCCAGTAGGGAACTTAATGCATGGTTACAGGCTATTTCAAGGCTATTTTTATTCAATTGCTGTGACTGAGACATCTTTAAGTATCACTTCAAGCCACCACATCTGCCAGGCTTTTCTAAAGGCTTCCTATAGATGTTGACACAGGTGTAATTTCAGTGGCGGATGATATGTTAATGTCATAATTGGCATGTTGCCTGGAAGTGCTCAGATTCTGATGGACAGCCACTTTACAGGGGTGTAATGCACATTTTACAGCCATCCAGTGGTTATGACACTTTTACCATACACACACGAAGGCCATTTGGTTTAGTTTCTTACGAGCTTAGTGAACAATTCATGCATTCAAGTTGAGAAGTACATTGATCATCCCTTTCAACACGAATTACAAGTGGAACATATCAGGAGATTTAGGGCACAGGCATGGCACTGAGTGAGAGTTAGTGTCAACTTTTAGATGACTTAAGTCCACATTATTATATGTTTTCACTGAATTGATGACATCTACTTCTTTCCCTTTAATTGATTTTGAAATTAGCTTCTGTCTTTATGTAAGACAAGACATGGAGCAGTTAACTGACTGTTGCTTGGAATTTATGACAGGACTATCTTCACCCTTTACTAAAGAATTTTAATGTTCATCTAACATTATCTCTACCTGATAATATATCTTATACCTTTGAATATACATAGATTCTCACTTGAACCTGTTAATTTAGATAGATATATGTGCCTGTGGTTGTAAGATTTCTGACTTTGGCTCCTCCACTTTGGCTGCTCTGCTCTAAGAAATGAAACTAGAAAATTAGAGGATGTCGGTAAGAACAGTCTGTGAACATCCACACCGCCCTTAAAAGATATATGATCGGGGCATCATAAGTGACAACACTTATTGAGTTTTCCCTGTATACACCACATTATCAGTGTTGTTACTGCAAAATGTGATGGCATACAGTTTCCTTAATCCAGTGGATTTAGAGCAACATTAACATTCGCTTAAACTGGTTTCTGGCCACCTGATGAATACAAATCCATCGCTGAATTGTCTTTTTAGCTCTGTTTTGGTCTATTCCAAGTTCTTACAAAAAGAAAAAAAAAAAAGATCCAGCTTTTTAGCTTTCTTGATGCTCCGCTGTGTACAGTTTATCGCAAAATAATAAAATATAAGCAGAGGGCAAACCATCTTAGGCTGCAAATTTTACTCTGAACTTTGAAAAAAAATAAAAATAACTCCATTAAAAACAACTGTCTTTAAAAAAGAAAAAAAATGATGTACTGTGTTCAGTCAGACAAAACCCATTCTTGAGATCCTGAGAACATTTATGATGTTGGAGTTTGTAAGGTTTGTGAGTTACTGATATAAGTTTACAAACTGGCTGTCAGATGAAATGATAACTGTAAGGAATTACAAAGTACCATATAAGTTTGTGCAGAAACTGATAGTCATGTGTCATGTGAGTCATGTGTTGCCCTAAAGGTAGATACCTATTCAAAAAGGACAAAGTTCTTGTGAACTTATGCAGCATTTGTTTTAAACAAGACAAAAAAGTGCTCCATACCATGTTTTCATTGTCCACAGTCAAAGTAAAATTACACTAAAAGATTAATATTAAAATAAAACATTTAGCTAAAGGAAGCACGGGCTTTGGAGAACTAAGTGGAACTGCAGTATTGCATGATCAAATCTGTTCCCATGGCTTTGTTGTAAAAGTGACCACTGTCACAGTTAACATAATCATTTGAAGAATTATGTATAGAAAAATAAGACTGAGAATTTGACATTGCAAACCGTTGCATTACTCCCAGGTTTCTCTTCCAGCTACATGCTGCACTGTGCTTGTTAGCTAGGTTGTGTTAGCAAAGCAACTACCGAACAAATCACATGAGCATTGGGTCAGTCTTTTTGGATTTTTTTTACCATTGGGGATTTGGAATAGCAAGCTATAGGTACAATGGGCATGACAGAAATATGAAAGAGAGCTGTATGAAAGAGACCTACAGAGTCAGGAATTTTTCCTCATTACAGCAAGAAAAATACATGATATGAGTTGTTATATGAATGATTGTATCAAAAATAGATGTATGTAGTTTTATGTACAAACTGTTAATCCATATTTAAAAAAAAACAACTTTCAAACCACAATCTACAACTTGTCTCACAAGAGTTAGTATTTGTCAGTGATTTGTTTGCAAAAATAATAAAATTATTAATAATAATATAAGGAAAGCAAGAGTTGGGGTACGCCTGGACTTTTAACAGCTGAACTCAAAGACCACACACATCAGCTAATGGCTCTGATTTCCTATGCATACAGTTGGCAAGTTTGGTATAGCATGACCTGTTTAAACTGCTTTAGCCTGCTTATCTTTTCTGCTTCCTCTGCAAGCCATTTAGCAACACACCTGCAACCCAGGCCCTCCTTTTTATTCTATGTCTGACTTAATCAGTTTCATTTATGTTGTCATTGATGCCTGCTCTGTTCTGTGCCTGGCTGTTTTCTGCTGTTCTCCCTGTTGGTTTCTCAAAAACTGTTTTTGTGCTCTAAAACAACTATACTAAATATATTTGGAAACTTGCTGATTTTTATCTACATCAGTTTCTTAAAACAAATCTGAACTTTTCTTTCAAATTTAATGACACCTGTACAATCTGGCCTCAGCCAAACACCTTTACCGACATTGTTATGATGAGCTTTGGCATTGTGCTCCGGAAGGCTAAAAATAGCTCATGGCACCAAGGATGGATTGAAGGCGATGTGATATCTGGGAGGGAAATTACTTCAGCTTAATGAAGTTCATAACTCATTGCTCACATGCAGTCCACTATATAGCACACTTTCTCAATCTGCGAGGACAGATTAGAGGGCACTACACTCACTTGTAGAGGGTAATAGTTCATTTTTCCTTGCTGGCTCTTCCACTGAGACCTCTTTCCAGCTTGACCCAGTTTTTGAGGGAAAATTATGACTCAATCATTACTTTTAATGGTTGTTCAATCATTTCAAATGATAATGGGTTTGCATTTTCTGTGTGTCAAATGTTCAGAAACTCTTGGGGCTTATGTACGTCTAGATGTTAAGACCCCATATGTTTTTAACATTTGTTATGATGAGGTAAATAACATAATATGTGATTCAGCAGTGGCGGTAGTAATACATAAATACTTAAAAACACCATTACTGTGACATAAAAATACTAACTTGGCATACAAATCTCTCCATTCAAAATCATACTTTCGTAAAAGCTAAATAGTATGTGATGTAATGTGAGGTACTAAAAGGAAAGTTGGTGCCTGTGACTGACTGATAGTTATAAATAACCGGAATCTTAATGTTGTAGCTAGAAGATGAGCTAGTTTTACCTTCTTTATTTACAGTGAGGTTTACCTAAGTGGTACCCAGCCTATAAATTAGGTCACCCTAAAAGAAAAAATTACAATTATAGTCTAAGATTGACAAAGGCAAAAGTACGAAATCGTCTGTTTTCTTTTTGTTGACAAAGTTTTTCATCTCATAAGCCTCAAACGACGAGTAGGAATTCTTTTCTAGCATGACTACTATCAGCCTACAAAGTAAATAATGTTGTAACCAATGGTTATAACTTGCATCTAGATAAGTGAAAAGTAAATTTCCCCCTGAAATACAGGAGTTACATGTATTGTAAAATAGAAATATTAAAGCAAGGTAAAAATACCTCAAAATGTCACTGAAAAACAGCACTTGAATCTCCATCATTGCAACTCAATGCTTTATGGCCTCAGAGACAAAGCTTCTATTTCTGTTTTGGGCAGGTATTGTGAATCATCTTCCAACCTTCCCAAGACTCCAAATGCCCAAAAATCCTTTTGACAAAGGCATTTGTAGCATCAAAGGCACATCTGACAACATAAACCCACAAAGAATGTTTTATCAGAGAACCAAAGAGGGTTAGTGTAGTTTTTCATAGGGTTAACCGTTTCCAAATGGTTGGGGTAGTAGATTGGAAGTGAAGGGCGTGCTCCTGGGCGAGAGAGGCGAGAGTGGATGAGAGAGCGGCCCTAATGCGGCATCTCATTACAACCTCTGTCAGGATCCCTCTATTCCACCATCAGCTCCCCTTAACTTGGTAAGAGCCCAACTGTCGTTTCGAGTGAGTGTGCCGCCAAGGAGGCATTTACAAATAAATGAAAAATGTCACATTTGATTTTACTCCTCTCGGACTGCGGCGCCTCAGCTTTGTCACAAACTGTCTTTGTTGTTCTGGTCTCTCGCAGGTCCCGCTCCCGGTTGCCGTGGATAGGTTCTGGCAGGTTCAGGCCCTCTGCGTCTCTCCCAGGGTAAGCCCGCAGACAATGACCTTCCCTTAATGTTGTTGAAACACTGATTCCTCTTTTTTTCCCCCCTTTCTGCTTCTCTCATCCTTGTCCTTGAATGGCATGCGAGCGAGCAGGAAGTTGGAGGTGGTTTGCGATGACGGGGAAATAAAGAGCTGGTAAAATGGCGTGGCATGTCGTTTAGGGAGAGTCAGCATGGTATCGTCTTTAACCCTTGGCTTTGTGGTTCGCCTGGGATGCCCTCGCTTTCGCTGCCGCCACCACAAAGGCAGGGAATTAAAGAAACACTGCACCTTTTAGATCTCGTATGTTTGCTGAGGTTATTTTATTCCGTATTTTTTGGAAAAAAGCTTGCTTTGCTTTTTAGTGATTCGGGATTTAAATCTTTGAATGTTTCTGTGTTTTTCTTTGCAGCGCTATATCGCAGCTTTTTTATAACTATTGTAAGATGTTTATCCTACGCAGGAAAATTTATATTCCTATATACCCGATGTGGCAAGAACATCATTTACTATTGTTATTATTTAGAAATTATTAATAAAATTAAAGCGTTAAGGTGTCATTTCGATCCATGAAATGCGAAAAATCTTTGTTAATAGTACGAAAAAATAACAAAATATTCCGCCAACTTAAATGCATTAGCCTTTTTAGCAATGGATTCGAAAAGATATATTACGATTTTAAAATTGTATTCATCGCACCATGTCTAAATTATGTACGTCCGTAAAACCACAACAAATATATCACTTTCTATTGATCACATTCATTCATTCGACTGTGCAATGCATTGCTTTAAATTGTGAAGCCATTTTAGACTGTGCCTCACAGTGTTAAACTGTTTCATCCATTTCTACCTACCAGTTTTCTGATCCTTTTAAGGCATGTTTAATCTTATAGGAATTTTCGTACGGGTACGAGGATTTTACTACAGCTCCATGACACCAATAGTAATAGTCAGTTTGGAAACATACCAGTGAGGTACTATTGTGTGTGCTTCATTCTATAGTATACACAGACCTCTATATATCCCATAATACCTACTACAGCTTTCAGTCTCTCCCAGAACAACACATCCTCAGCATGAAGGAGAATTTCTTACTGCTCTGCACCATATCGACATCAAACACTGGCATTTCTTTAAGTTCTATTCTTGGATAAAAAGCCATCTATACGTTATTGTGTGATGTTTTAATGTCATGTTGCTAGGATCAATCAGCCTGCAGCACACCGACCCTGCTGAAGCAGCCAAATGCTTGTTTTGATGTTGAAAATCACCACAAGAAATGTCTTTTTCATTAAGGATTACTTTCCATCAGCCCGCTAATGCAGTCACTTCAAAGAAAAAACCTGCACACCACAACCACTTCAGCTTTGTCATCCTGTCCTGACACATTCATACCCTGAACGCATGTCTAAAGACTTAAAAGTATGTATAAATGTATGCTTTTATAAGTTGTGACAAGATTCTGCGCTTTTACCTACTTCTAACAATTCTCTTACCTCTTTGAACAATTATTGGAAAACAAGTGTGTTGCAGAGAAAACGCTTTACTCACCTGCTGCTGCCCTCAACCATCCCAGCACATCAACTGGTGTATGCTCCATAAGGACACTCAGTGAGGTACCATTTGTAGCTTGTAGCATTTTTATGGTGTACAAATGCCCCATGCAGGAATTTTGGAATGGGTTGTTAAGCCTCTTTAGTAACACTTTAAAGACAGTGTGTAGTGGGTGGGATGTTGTAAGGAGGGGGAGACAGACGGCCTGTTATAAGATCCTGAAGGCAGGACGCCGCTGCAGTTTAAAAGCTGTTAATGATGCATGTCGCTCACTGAGGAATCAGCGGACCACAGCCAGCAGGTTTTTTACACCAGGCATGTGTGTGTGTGTGTGTGGGTCTGAGCAGGACACCTGTTGTGCTCTCTGAAGGCAACCCTCCATTAGGCAATGAGAGTGAAAACAAGTAAAGCCTTTTGTTGAATATAAGTGGCACCGCTGTCTATCATCGCTGCAATTTTGAAAAAAAAAGCAAAGCTGAAGAGCTGTTGATGAGAAATATTGAATTGACTTTTAAGTGATAATATGAAGGTTATTTATAAATGAGTAGCATGCTAGGTGGATGTTGCAACTTTGAAGTGATGTTTGTCACTTTAATTTTTTATTGTCTTAAGCATGGCAAAAAGTGCGAATGTAGATAGTTGTACCTGAAGTATGCAAAGGATATGACAGCAGTGTCCTGAGACAGTTGTTCCTGGAGGATTTGAGGATACAGTGATAATATATATACTCAGCAGCTGCCCACACAAATCTGGTCTTTTACTGGGCCGGTTGAATAGCTCCATCAAAGAGGGGTTACATTCCAGCCTTGAGGTCATTTTGTCAGATAGAGTTGAGGCAAGGTTATATTGATTTTCAGTCAATGTTCAGACTATAGGTTCAAAGGTGGCACTTGAAAACATGCAGGGCCAAGGTACTGAGGTTTTATTGCAATAACATATTCATAACATCCTGTGTTTTGTTGTTTTCTAGATCGGGGAAGAAAAAAAACAACTTGAGATGCAGAACTGGGAATGCATGATCTTTAATAGCAGAGCTCTGAGGAAATTGTCCTTTAAACCCGTGGCCTTTCACAGTGCGGGCTATTATGAAAAACATGGTGAATTAAAGGGTAGAGGGCTACAGCAGATATAAGCATACTTGAAGGCATATCATGTGGTCTTAGTGTCACATTTTCTGATGATCATATTTGTAATACAATTTATGTAACCATTTTTTTCCATGCTCAGCCAGTTTGTTAAGATTTCCATCAATGTCTGAACTGAAGCAGATTTCAGTAGTTACTGTCAGGGAGGAAACTTGGGCTCAGTACCTTTTTGTGTTTAAGAAATGTAGACTTTAGGGGCCAGTGTCAACTCCACCTCTTGAACTCATGTAATCATTACCAAAATTGATCTGCTTCTGATGAAAATCTACTTGACCTTTGGCATGCTGGTAATCTCCCTAGCTTCATAGTACTTTCCTTGACCTTCCCTTTGGACTCTTTAAGTCTGTCCTCATTGTAAACAGGCGTTTTTGATTGTAGCATATTCTCAGTAAGAACAATAGTGTTTCACTTTGGCTGCTTTCTGCATGTTTTCCAGGATGCATAGTCTAAACTAAATGGTCATTGTCGTGTTTGATGTTTTTCTGGTGTATAAACCATTGGTTCTTGATAGATTATTGTATATATGGCTTCCTGTTCTAAAGTTAAGTGATGCAGACACTCTAAATCTACCCAATTCTTCCCTCTCTACTAAACTTTCATAACATCACAGTACTTAAGGAAAAAAAACAAAAACAAACAAACAAAAAAAGTCCAGCAAACAAAAAACAAAGAACAAATTACATTTACATTGTTGGCTGAAAAGAAGCACCTTCTGCACAGGTGACATAATTGTATGTATAAATGATGGTATAACATATTTGACATGGGATATAACATCCCATGTCAAATATCAACATCCTTTATAGATAATAGACATCTGTCATTTTTATTTGTGTACCTGTGTAAATGGTGTTCATTCTTCAGACTACAAAAAAATGTGTTAACTTTGATGTAAACAAATGCATCGTATATAGTATATAGGGGACTGTAATATGAATGAACCATTAGTTTAAAGTATAATGCTTTATTCTGTCCTTTGGAGTTTTTGAAGTGTGTGTTTTGGCATGCAGTTATAAATCAAGTGATAACACACATAGAGCTACCACTATTACAATGCTGTCACATATTTTCTAACACTAGAGAAGTATATCTTGCCAAAATTACTGTGAGAATATTGCCCTTAGATGGTACCAGTGATTTGGGGTCCTGGCTCAGGGGCTGTAAGTGCTTCAGTATCAAACCACAGACAGTATATTACACAGTGGACAAAGCCACAGTGACATCAACCATTGGTTTGTGGAGAACCAGTTTGAAGTTAGTAGTTTGACCTCATGGCTGTTGCCATCTTGTTGTTTTAGAGCCAAAAGTGACCATATGTGGGCAAGGAAGTGGAGCTGGGGAGGATACACATGACAACCAATGACTGTCTGACATCCGGACTCTCAGCTGGACTCTCAAACTGTCCACACACTTGATTATGCATGACATTATGTCCTAATAATTTAAATGAATAAATGCTATAAAAGTTCATCTTACTTACAGTTGTCATGAATGGGGATATCAACTATAAAGAAAAGAACTGTTCTTTGTATGAGGCTTTGAAACATGTTTAACATGACTCACTTTGGAGCTAGCCTCAAGTGGCCATTTTAACTGCACTTTTTTGTTACTTTATTATTGGCTTTGTGATCTTGATTTAAATGATTCAGTCAGCAGCACTGTCTGTTAAATTTAAGAAGATTAAGATACCTTTCAAGTATGATAAACATTTTTGGTACTATTGTTCTGGCTCCAGTTATAGCTCCTGAAGTTGTCATTTGTACCAAAATTAAGAATCATGCCTTTTGACTTTCTTTTTGTTATACAAGTGGACTATGGGTTTTTTATAGCAAACCTTTTTTTTTATCTAAGTTTTCATTCAGCAAACTAAATTGCACAAGACAACCAAAAATTAAATATAGCAGGATTAATTTTTCTTTTAACTCATCACAAAGACAGAGTAAGAGATTCAACTGACCAAGATCCTGTTCAGTCATTTCAAGAACAGCTGCAGCACCTCATTGTAGATTGCTGTCAAGCACTCATCTACCTGTATGTCACACACAGTAGTGAACCTTGCCCCACCCTTGCTTCCATAAAGGATACTCTTTTCATGCCGAAAAATGATACCATCACCTGTTACCAGTCACCCTTTTTACTTGTGAAATGTTTTAAACAGGTGTTTTTGGAGCTTTCCACGACTTTTTAAGTCTTTTGTGTTGCGCCCCTGGAAAAGGGGTGGAATAATTACGAGAGTAATATGAGCGGTGTTTCCTCAGTGAGAACGTTTACTCAAGCGAGGAAATTACCGCGAATCCCCCAGGTAGCGAGCGGAGACAGAAGCAATCGATCTCAGATTACAAGATAGAGACCAC
>JAPZDV010000021.1:2035467-2056717 GCA_029814665.1 Acanthurus lineatus
TAACCACTTAACAGATCTTAACCATTTTAAATGATTTTATGCCTGCATTTACTGTTTTAGCCTACATCAGTTTTTTTAACATTGTGAAATACCATGAACTTACTATATTTATATAACTTATAGCAGACTTTATATTACTTAGTCTTTTAACTTGTCACACTCTCTCCTGCAAAATAAATGTCGTCCCGACATGAAACCAATCAAACATTTCCTTCTCTTTTTCTATTTTTCTTTTACAGTCTTTCATGAACTCAACACTGGGGTTCCTTTTCTGTAAGCAGATGCTTAAACAAAGGTCAAAGGTTACAGTTCAAATACAGTCAACAGTCCATATTTAGTCCATGTTGTTGACCAGTTGCTGAACAAATAGTCCATAAACAGTCCATGCACATACTTTTGATCAACAGCCCATCAGTTTTAGTGATGTGTATGAGCAGTCTACAAACTGTCCATTACCTCAGGCTGTGAGAACAGTCCATAAATTGTCCATGGCAACAGTCTTTATGAACAGTCTATAAGTTGTCCATGGTTCTAGTCAAACAAGTCACCTCTGTATGTCCATGCTTGCTGAAGTCCATACACATAGGGTAGCTGAAGTTAGTATGGCTGTAAGGGTGGCAGCCATGGGACCAGTCCTGGTGCAGGGTAGGCAGGTAAGAGTTGCTGCGGTGGCTGGATGCTGTAGCATGAAGGAACACCCAGCTAATCGTAGGTCATACGTCTGGGTGGTCGTCTCTCTCTTTGTGGCAGCTGGTAGGTCTGTTCCTCAGGTTCAGCAGCAGCACTCGAGGAGGGAGAGGCATATGGTGGGTGATAGTCAGGCAGGTTTTCAGCAGGTACGTTTATCTCCTCACCAGGCAGGTTTTCACCCGGTGTGCTGAGCTCCTCCAACTGACCTCCACCGACAGGCTGTGCTGGTATTGCGACGGGGCCTGTGGCTCCAACTCCCTGTTCCACTGGTTGGTGCATGTGCTCAGGCTCAACCTCTGGTACAACATGTCTCTCATTATTCACAACAGGCAATGTGGGGACTGGAAGTGGCTTGACATGGAGGTTATACTCATCCCCACTATCTTTATCAGACTCTTGAGGCGGCAGTACAGACTGGTGCCTCTTTCTCTTATTATTTTTGTCACCTTTGGTTACTTCTGGTTGTGTTTCAAAAGGTAAGTGGTCACAGGACATGAGTAGGTTTCTGTGAAGGACTCTGGAACGTCCTTTACCTCTTTCTGGTCTCACTTCATAAATCGGCAGGTCAGGCCCCATTTGTTTCACTACTGTGTGAACTGTATTTTCCCAATAGTCACAGAGTTTACCTGATCCTCCCCTTGGTGTCAGGTTTCTGATCAACACACGCTCACCAGGCTGTAGTACTGAACTCCTGACTTTTGCATCATAATACTTTTTACTCCTCTCAGCAGCTTTTTGAGCATTCTCATTTGCAATGGCGTATCCATACCTCGTTTCCATTTCTCCACATAGTCTCGTTGGTCACTTGAGCCTGAGCCGCGTACAGTCCAAACAGCATATCGACTGGAAGCCTCAGTGATCTCCCGAACAGAAGATAGAATGGTGAGTAACCTGTCACTTCACAACGGGTACAGTTGTAGGCATACACGAGTTTGTTCAGAGACTCCTTCTAGTTTGATTTCTGTGTCTCAGTCAGTGTCTTTAGCATTTGCAACAGCGTTCTGTTCATGCGCTCCACTTGACCATTCCCCATCGGGTGATAGGGTGTTGTCCTGGATCCGGCCATACCACTGAGTTTCTTTAGCTGAGTGAACAACTGATTTTCAAATTCTCCTCCTTGGTCATGGTGGATGCGGGAGGGGAACCAAAACTTCAGGGCAAAGTCATTGAAGATGAGATTTGCAGCAGTTTTTCCTGACTTTGATGTGGTGGCATACGCTTGAACAAAGCGTGTGAAATGGTCTTGAACAACAAGGACGTACTCATATCCACCTTTGCATCGACCGAGGTGAAGGAAATCAATACATACCAGTTCAAAGGGCTGTGTTGTCACAATATTTGTCAGGGGAGCTCTCGTTTCATGGCATGGCTTTTTCTGCTTCAGACAGGTGCAGGTTTTTGTCACATAGTGCTCAATGTCAGACTGCATATATGGCCAGAAGAAGCGGTCACGCACAAGAGATACTGTGCGGTCAACACCTTGGTGTCCCATGTTATTATGCAGCTCTTCCAGCACTTTTCCTTTGTACTGCTCTGGGAGGACTAACTGTTTGCGGGCAGTGGTTTGTCTGTACAGAATACCATTGCTGTCTATTTCCAGTTTTTCCCATTCTCTGAACAGGCATTTTGTCTTTGGGCTGAATGTCTTAAACTCTTAAACTGGCGGTCCGGAACCTGACAGTTTACTCTCGAGCACAGGGCGGATAATGGGGTCAGATTTTTGTGTCTCTCTTAACTGATCTTTTGGTATGGGGCTGACTGATGTGGGGGCTGCCTCATCTGCAACTGAGACTGACATAACTGAAAACGACATAGTTGCAAGGGGTTCTTTTTGTACCTCAACAGCTTGGATTGTTGCAGCAATGGTGTCAGGTGGCAGCTCCTCAGAACATTCTCTCATCAGTGACTCCACATCCAGCGGCATCCTTGACAAAGCATCTGCATCACTGTTCTCTCTCCCTGACCTGTACTTTATTGTAAAGTGGAAATCAGCCAACTCTGCAACCCACCTGGAAGTGGTTGCATTCAGTTTTGCAGTGGATAGAATGTAGGTGATCGGGTTGTTATCACTATACACAGTAAAGGTTGGAGCATAGTACAGATAATCGCGGAACTTGTCAGTGATTGCCCACTTTAAAGCTAGAAATTCGAGCTTGCCTGCATGGTAGTGATAGTTCTTCTCAGCTGCTGTTAATGTTCGAGAGCCATAGGCAATGACTCTAAGCTTGCCATTTTGCTTTTGATACAGTACTGCTCCTCAGCCTTGGTGTGATGCATCTGTGTGTACAATAAATGGCTGAGTGAAGTCTGGAAAGCCTGGAAGTCTGGAAAACAGGTGGGTGGAGCAAACAATCAATCAGTTGTTCAAGTGCCTGTTGATGCTGGTTAGTCCATGTGATCTGCTTGTGTGACGGCACAACATGACTCACCTTCTTTGTTTTTGTTTTTTTTGTGTTGTCAGGGACCCCACCTGAGTCTGTTTTCAGGAGGTCGTACAAACAACTAGCTTTCCTGGAGAAATCCTTGATGTACTGTCTGTAGTAGGTGAATAGACCAAGCATTTTTCTGAGCTGGCCCACATTCTGCGGTCTGATGTCTTTCAATGCCCTAACAGCTTCAAAATCTGCTGGGTCAACTCTGCTACCTTCTGCAGAAACTATCCTGCCCAAATCACGGACCTCAGGTTTAAAGAGATCGCACTTACTTGGCTTGAGTTTGATTCCATGCTCTCTGAGCCGTTTCGACACTTTCCGCACGTCGTCCACATGATGTTCAAAGGTTTTACTGAAAACCAATGTGTCATCAAGATGAGGGATGCAGATGTTATCACGAAGCCCTTCCAAACATTCCTCCATGCAACGCTGGAACGCCGCAGGAGCGTTCATGAGACCAAAGGAATGCGAATCCACTCATAAAGTCCCCATGGAGTAACAAAAGCTGTCAGTGGTCTGCTCTCTTCAGAGATAAACCCCTGGTGGTAAGCTTTCCCCTGGTCCAGGAGGGAGAACCAGGAATTACCACCCAAACTGTCCATGATGTCTTGGACCCGCGGGCTAGGCTGGCGGTCGGGATGGGTCTTCCTGTTCAGGTCTCTGTAGTCTATACACAACTGCAGTGTGCCATCCTTTTTCCTCACGCACACGACAGGTGATGAGTATGAGGAGTTAGACTTCTGCACCCATCCTGTGCTATTAAGTCATGGAGGTAACCCTTCATCTCCTGGTACAGCGGCCTAGACACTGACATGTACGTGCCCTTGACTGGTTCAGAGTTTTTCAGAGAGATGGTCATTTGCAATCCTTCAATGTAGCCAATATCATTGTCTGATCTTGAGAAGGAATGACACTCTTCCCTAAGCATCTGCCTAACTACCTCCCTTTGCTCTTCATTCAAGTGACTTAGATCTACAGGTGGATTCCACTGTTCCCCAGTATTACATGGAGTTTTAATGCTGGTGTGGTTAACTGTAGCTGGTGTTGCAGTTTTTTCAAAGATTTGGGCAGGCAACACTGTCATAATAGTCTGTACCATGCCAACTACAGTGCGCCCTGGCAAAACAATGTCATGGTCAGTTGGATTAGAAGCATCAATGGTGATGACTGGAAAAACACCTTTCTCGACTTTGACTAGTGTGTCATTAAACTCTAGACCATCTGGCCACTGAGGGTTCAGGTCTGGCTGAAAAAGCATGGTCATGTCCCCTTTAAAGGGCTGAGTAGCTACACGACACTCAATCTGAATACTAGTGCGTCTTGGCACTGCAACCATCCCTTTCTTTGTTTTCACTGCATACTCATCTGTCTGTTCTGCACTAACAGCCTGTATAAAAGCTCTCACCTTGTTTCTTTTGAGGCTTGGGAAAGCTTTTCTTACAGTGTTGTACTGTTTGGTTACCTCAATGCCCCTTAGGATGTGCTTGATAACATTGAACCCTATGATGGAGTGGGACAGGTGACAACCTTTCATCACAAGCACTGGAATGGTCAGTTCTTTTGCCGGGTCGGTTTCAGAGACCAGCAGGAAAGTTGTTTCAACCCATCCCAGGTAAGGCATTTCACTTCCGTTTGCTGCAGTCAATGTCAAATCATCAGGGAAGTCCAGGATTTCTGTGACATCCCTTAGCCTTAGGTCGGGAAAGTATTCCTCTTTCCATCTTTCATCCACAATTGACACCTGAGAGCCTGTGTCCCATAAAACTTGGAGTTGGTAACCATTGAGGTAACATTTCACAAGACACTGCCTGCCAACGTGATTTTGCGGGTGTGGCTAACTGGAGCTAGGGGTGGCAGATAGTGGGTACTTTTGTCTATGCAGGGAGGCTTTCCACTGTCACTGTCAATTATCAGGTGAGTGCATTTTCCCTTATGTTCAGCCCAATGTTGTTTTTGGCATGCTCTGGAACAGTACAATGTTTTTTTACAGGATGAGCACTGTTTCAGCTTGTTCTGTGAACCTTCACTGCCACAGTTTGCACATTTCTGGGACTTTTTACTGGCTACCAAGAAGGTTAACACTCGCCCCGCAGCGGTAACCATCTCTTGTTTAAAGGAGGCTCTCTTGATGGTCTGACACCTCTGATTTTACATCCAGCTTGAAAATGTTCTCCACTCCCACATCGGTAGCAGTGCATGCAGCGTTCCTTTGTCCCAGCCTGCTGACAGGCAAAACACCTTCTTGGTATTCGAGCAGAGCAATATGCATATGGGTGGGATGCATGCTGGGGCAACATTGGAGCAGGTGCTTGGGGCTGGCTGGGGCTACTGTAATACTGCTTTCGTGTCACAGGGTCCCTAACTGACCTCCTAGCTGAGGGTGGGGCATAAGGCTGCGACTGAAACATAGGCTGCTGTAATGTCTCTTTAATCTGAGCTATCTCTGCACTGAGGCCTTTAAGAGAAGCAACACCAGTCTTAAGTTCTGCTATCTCTGTTAACAACTCAGGGTGTACCTTTGCTTTGGCTTCTTTCACAGGGCACTTTGCAGAGGGCAGATCCTCTGACTGAACTACATTTAAACTTGTAGCTGGCTGTGGGGTGCTAAACTTCTTGTTTCTTCTTTCTGTCTCATTAGCACAGATGATGTTTAGCCTCTCTAGCAAAAGCTCATCTGAGGTGTCAGTATCTAGCAGGAGGGGCTGCATGTCTATCCTGATACTGTCATTTAGGAGACCGGTAAATATTGTATGTAAACACATGCGCTGAACTAGGACTGGGTCATACTTAAGCCCTGATTCTGACTCTTGAGATGCAAATAGTACTTTTTGCCTCAGATCGAATACTCCCATAATGAAGCTTTAAGGTGTCTCTTTGCTATGCTGTGCTTCTGAAGCTAGCTGCTTGTAGAGCTCTGTGGCGCACTTCTCCTGGAAGTGGGAGCGCAGAATGCACCTGAGTGTGGGAAGAGTAAGGTGGGTTTTTCCTTCCAAGTAGCTGCGTAGCTGGGAGCCTGGAGATATAGCCCTGATTACAGCATCTACTATCTCTATCTCAGGATAGCCTCTGTTCAATCCATTCTCGATCTGGTGAGCAAGACTGGAAAATGTCAGTTTATCTTTCTGTCCAGGTTCACCTATTTGACCAGAAATTTTGAAATCCTTGCGCCAGTATGGACCTGGCTGCAGCTGAGCACTGGCTGAGGGCTGTGTGCTCACTTGAGGCTTGGCAGTAGCTTGGGACTGGTGCAGAGAATCATTAACAATGGCATTATCTGAAGTAGTCTTTTTGGTTTCCAATCCTTGTTGTTGATTTACAGTTCTTATTTCCTCCGCTTCTCTTTGTGTTCCTACTATCTCAATATCCTGTTCAGTTTGCACTGTTTTGTTATTAATGCCACTGATCATGTCTGTAATTTTGTCTTTCAGTAACAACAATTCTGACATGCCATAGTCTTCTAGCTCTGCTAGCTCATCTCTTTCAATGTGCTTCATAACATGAGTCATTAATGATATGCGGGATTTTCCTTCAACTTCTGCTCTTTGTTCTCCTGATATGCTGAGAAAATCACAAACCCCGAGCAAATTGTCTTTATTCAGGGTGTGAAACAATTCTACTATCTCTTCCTGTAGTTCTTCCATGATATTGACAGGGCAGGAGGGATTTTTTTTTCACTGTGAGGAGTCAGCCCTGAACTGGAAGGTCTTTACTGTCCCTGATGATCTCTGACTGGCCTCAGGTGACGTGTACTCAACCACCAGCTTCCAACTCTCTTTCAACAGCAACACTTTCCTCACTGCAGCTGGACTGGGTTAATTTGGGGATTTAGCTGGCTCAGAATTCAGCGAACAGGCTGTGGACACCGGACATCTAAACAGCTATCCCAGCGGTGCCTCCAAAATGTTGCGCCCCTGGAAAAGGGGTGGAATAATTACGAGAGTAATACGAGCGATGTTTCCTCAGTGAGAACGTGTACTCAAGTGAGGAAATTACCGCGAATTCCCCAGGTAGCGAGCGGAGAAAGAAGCAATCGATCTCAGATTACAAGATAGAGACCACTCTGTAGATTACAGATGAACACCATAATTAAACAATAAATAACGAAGTAAAAAATATGAAATAGACACTCTTTTAGCATTTTAACCTTTTCTTAACCACTTAACAGATCTTAACCATCTTAAATGATTTTATGCCTGCATTTACTGTTTTAGCCTACATCAGTTTTTTTAACATTATGAAATACCATGAACTTACTATATTTATATAACTTATAGCAGACTTTATATTACTTAGTCTTTTAACTTGTCACATTTGCTCTCCCTGACCCAACTTGTTTGAAGTATGTTATTGGTATCAATTCAGAGTGAGCACATTGTTACAGAAATCAGGGTTGATGCTGTCTAAATCATTATTGTTTTGGTAATGTTTTCAAATGAGGTCAAGTCAAAAAATGATCACTTATGTTCTCAGCAGCATTCCAACTTTTTGTTTCACCCATTATATAACCTCTGTATCCACCTGCTCTAAAAACCATGAGATTTTGACCCTGAGATCACTAATGTGGAGATGAACTGCCACTGATCTCTACATTAGTGCCCTCATTTTTATTTTTTGATGAAACACTTATTTAAAACATTAACACCTACAACAATGTGTCTGAAAGGATAAGTATGTAGGTTTCAAGTGATTTATTGGCAGAAATGGAATAAAATTTTCAAAACTATGTTTGCATTTGCGTAAATCAACTGATAACAGTTGTGTTCCGTTACTTAGAATGAGCTCTCTATATTTACATTAGGTGACTTTTCGATTGGTCCTGAGATCAAAAGTTAGTGTAACTTTTAGTCACTTTAAGTAAACTTTTTCATTTCAATTAGTTGCAAATTTTTGGTTGACTACGACTAAACTAAGTTTTAATCAAAGAAAAACAACTTAGTTGTCAGCTGTCCTTTTTTTTGTAAAACAAAGCACTTTTTAGTTGACTAAAAAACTTTAAGCTCAGTTTACTGCTTTCAAGTGAGAACTGATACAACCAAAATGAACCGGTGCTGAAAATGACAATATCTCTTAGTATGATTTGCAATAACAGTATGATTAGCCTTCATTTGTAAAATTAAAGCAGGCATTATATTTCATTTCTGTGTTTTACATTTTATTCAGTATCACTCAAAATACTGATACACCAGATCAGTTCCTCATTATGTGAACACTTATATATGTCAGACTACATAAACACAGCCCTGGACTATAGCTTGCAGCATTAGTCTTAGACAGCAGGTCACACCCTTTTCATAACTGTAAACGGTTTAAAAATGTGAGAATCACACATAAAACATACTGAGCATGAAGCTGAAAATGCAGCACAAGACGGTGGTTGAGCCACACAGTAAGTCACTGTCAGCATTGTCATCTTTAGAGATGAAGGCAGATTTGGTAAAAGACTTGGTTGATGAATGTCACCGAGCACAGTACAACATGCTTGGTGTCCTTTATGTTGACAAAGACCTTGGTTGGTCTTGGAGAAAGAGGTTAGAAGTGTGTATGTCTATGTGTGTGTGTGTTTTTGTGTTTGTGTGTGTGTGCATGTGTGTGCGCCTGTGCGTGTGAGTGTTTGGCATATGAAT
This sequence comes from Acanthurus lineatus, assembly GCA_029814665.1. Taxonomy (NCBI): domain Eukaryota; kingdom Metazoa; phylum Chordata; class Actinopteri; order Acanthuriformes; family Acanthuridae; genus Acanthurus; species Acanthurus lineatus. Next base: position 2,044,214 of record JAPZDV010000021.1, read on the forward strand.
GATGAGCTCTTTTCACTCAAGGTGACTTTTAAGGACTCATCCATTTCTCCAGTCATTGTCTCCCATTACTTGCTCCAGTGCACCACTTATGCTACACACACAAAAGCAATCATGGTCTGTTATCTGACTTAAAGATATACTTTAACCTATTTTGTGGATGGAATACATAAATGTTTAAGAATGCATGTCAGAAATGTTAGGTTTTTTTTTTTGTTTTTTTTTGTTTTTTTAAATTTATCTCTGGCAGCACGCTTACAGCTACTATCAGCAATAAAGGTGACACTTTTATTTATACTAGGCCTCTGGATTGATCTAATTATGGGTGTGTTAAACAAAGTGCTACATGGTCGCATGTGTTTGTTGCCAGAGGGCATGTTATCGCTGACCCTACCCTGCACTGCCCCTCTTTATGCTTCCTATCACTACCACTGCCAGATACAAACGCTGATGCCCTTCAGTGAAGCATGCTTTGTACATAACTTCTAACTCTTTAGATTGATGGTGATTTGTCCGAAGTCAAGGGTATACTTTTTCTGTGATATTCGTAGTGCAATATGTGTATTTTTTACCCAAAATGGATAAGTTCAGTTGAAGTGTAGTTGATAAATGAGCATGATGAATGGCTATGGTATTGTAGGAGGATTAAGCAGGGAAAATAGTGCTGAAAGAATTGATAGTTCTACAAAATGTTAGGCAGTCCATTAATAGTTTATGAGGTTTGGTGAGACTTCTACAACTGGATAAAGAGTGGTGGCCAGGTTGACATAGCATCATCTCAGACTAACAGGTCTATAGGCAAAAAAGGTTCTGCTTGTATGGTTAATGTGGGTGAGTTGGGTGGGTTTAGTTTAGATCAGATTGGTAGTTGGATGAACTTGTTGATCACTTGGTTAGGTTCAGATGCTATGAACACCAAAAAAACACAACTTGGAAAATAAGTGACTTGAGTTTGAGTCACCGCTTCAATGCCAATGCACAGGAGGTCTGGTAGAATCGACACTCAGATAAATGAGGCTGTACAGATTTAGTTAAAGAGAAGTTGGGCCGGCTCAGTGGTTATAGATGTGTTTAATGTTATGGTTCTCTTTGGCAGTTATAGCAAAGGAATTCATAACACAATAATATTTTTACTATCTGAGCTTCATAAGCTATGCTGCTAAAATAACAACATTCAAACACTTAAAGTGAGCTGGATTATCAAATCACTTTTTGAATTGGAGTGTTTTATTCATTTTGAATCTGAATGATTCACTTACTTACTTACATTCTCAGCCTATTACATGGACTGTCACTTTCCTTTGTACGCAGTTCCCAATTTAGGCCCCTAATTTGCTTATTCAAACATTTCTGGAACAGTGATACAAATGCTAATCAAGTTTACTCTAATTCACATGAGTACAAGAATATTGTCTGTATAAGACCATCTTATATACAAACTATGGAGTGAAAGGAGAGGAAAAGGCATTTTTTTAAAAGCAAGAAGTAACATCATTGCCCAGACAGACATGTGAAACCAGAATAAAAAAGGGCTGCATTTTCAGAATCTCTTTTAACATTTCATCTTATTTGACTTATGTAATGTTTTGGGAAGTTTAGCCCACTCTCTGGCTGCAGCTACAGCAAAAAAACCCTTTCACCTATCAGACTTAACCTGAACCTTAAAACCCCCCCTGAGGCCCCTGATTAATGGACCCGTTTGACCTAATAGCTCTGTGCAGAGACAGATTTAGAACAAACCCATATAGTGTTTTATGTACCTGGATTCGAGATGGTATTTTCTTTCCTTGAGGAAACAGTTTCACTGTGTTGCACAACACTACTTTGACACAAAAGGGCAAATAGACTGTTTTTGGTGTCAGCCTGAAGCGACAGCTCCCATCTCTACGATCAACAGGCTTATCAAATGTATAATCCTCACAGTGTAGTTCGTAACAACAGATCAGAAATATATGAAAGCTCAGTATTGGTGGTAAATCTGTCTGAGATATAGGCAATGGATAGAGAATGTGTAACATTTACACATTTTTATTTTAAATTTATTCATTTGTTATCACTATGATGTGAAATAGTTTCAAAATTGCCAGAACTTTGCAACATCATTTAGTTTGTCTTCTATAAATGTTTTGAAATAAATGTGACTGTTAACTTGAAAGCTTTATTTTCTAGAAGATAGAGAAAATAAATATTCCTCCAAATTATATAGAAATCCAAAGCTGAACTAGCTGTAGTCTGGTTTTCTTGTCCTCTGTGTGCACACCTAAGAATGGCATTGGTTGATCCATTCAACATTTCCAGGGCTGATGATATTTTCACATTTGGCAAGACCGGCACTGAAAATGTTGGTATTGATATTCATAGTACTTCTATGATGACTGCTATTCATTCACCTTGTATTTGATTTGTTCAGTGGTTTATTCATTGTTAATTCATTTGCATTTCAGTAACAGCAAGAGAAAAAAAAATAACAATAGAAGGGTTTGTTGTCTCACACTTTTACCCCATTTGCTGTCTTTCTATTGAAGTTATTTCTATTAATTTTTTAGCATTTGGGAAACCCAAATGCACTTTACTTAAATCAGTTTAAATGCCAAGGACCAAGCAAGTCCAGGGGGAGTTTTGCACTGCTGTCACAAGGATTATTTGATGTTAGGAGGAGGTCCTATGTATCGAAATTAACTGGATTATGCTCCAGGTTTATTTGGTAAACTGATTAATATGTTGATTTGAAACCTAGGACAACCTCAAAAATTTAACATGAACTCATACATATGAATTAATAAATGTGGTAAATATGACATTTTTGATCACATTTTGTCAGACAATATGATGAAATTTGGAATTTCCAAAGTTCAAAACCTCAACTGTCTGATTTTATTACCAGGATAACTGAAATGGTGAAGAAAGCATTTTTGTCACCATGTATGACAAGCTACAACATCCATGCAGTAATCTCCCTCACAAAAAGGTTAGCTTTGCATTATAATTGCCGTTGACATTTTCCATTTAAATTACACACCAGGGCAAGTCATGCTTGCTGGATCTGCAGTGTGCAGGCTGACAGAAGCCATCTCTTAGGGTCCTTAGCGTCATTGCTTTGGTCTTAATAGACTGTGCTTGCATGCGTAACAGATTTATGCTTAAATATCTCAGGGTGATTTGATCAAAGTAGACTGTTTAAAGCTTTTTTATGGTCATTTTTGTTATAATCTCGTGACAGTTTTGCACCTGTCAGTGTTAAACTGACATGCTTGCAAAGCTTTCTCAATACTCCCTACACTCCCTGCTCTGTTTCTTTCTATCTTTTTCTATCAATTTCTCACTCTCCTTCTCAGTCTCTTCTCGACCTTATCGCATCCTACAATAACACATAATTCAGCAGCACACCTGCGATCCGTGACAGCTGAGCCCCTGGCCTCATGCAATACTGTCACTCAGGTACCTAACTGCCATTAAACAGCATGACCCGCTGCCCCATTAGGCTTGAGTCAGATGGGAGTGTCAAACTATTCCACCATGCACCACACTGTTTGACAGTGACGTGCCGATGTGGTCTTGGAGGAAGTGCAAGTGGCTTTTTAGTTTATAGCGACATTAGAGAGGCTGAGAGCCATTCTTTAGATAGGGTAGGCTTGTTTGAAAAATCAAAACAAAACAAAACATGGTGTCAGAAAAATAACTCATAAAGGACAGTAAAAAGCTGTTCAGTGCTCCTGTTCCTGTGCTCACAGGAATACAACCTCATAACATGCCATTTTAGCTAGGTTTCATAGAGCTTTTATATAGCTGACAAGGTTGATTTAACAATTTAAAAAAGTAGCTGTTTATTCAATGACCACATTTATCTTTCAGTTAAATATACAATTGTACCTCATTGGCCTGTTTGTAAGCTGATACTACTGTTAGTGTCATGAAGCTGAAGTGAGATCTCCTTAACTGCACTGCAATTCAGTCCTTGAGATTAAATATGCCTTAAGGGGGAAACTGATAGGTTGGTACAAAGCAATAAAACATGCAAATACTATGAGATACAGTCTAAAATGGCCTTACAACTCACAGCAATGGATTGCACAGTAAAATGACTATGATATAAGAAAACTGGCATATTGTTAGTAGTGTGAAAGACTTATTAACTTTTTAGTACAAAAGCACCCATCCTATTAATGTAATATTTGCCTTTCATAGTAGTAACAGCAAAGCTCAGTCACATTTTATGGAACAAAATGAAACCTTGAAGAGGTCATATCTTGTTTTTATTTGTTTGTTTTCCCTGGCCTTCAGTGTGTCAATCTTTAGTGGGTTGTTTAACCTGTTTTTCTGTAAATTATCCACTTCACACTGTGTCAAACAAACTAAGCTCAGCCAGCCGTAGCTTTGTTGTTATACTTAACTCATTATTTATATGTGCGGAACTGTTCTGTATAGTTACTTGATAGACATGCCATCATAGCTAGTTGCAAAAATGAACTTTATGTAACACTGATTACCTCCTAGCACCTAGCTTGGTGGTTGCAAGGCTTTAACGTTAGTGGTCTGCTGGACAGTGAGTAGGAAACTATTATGAATCAGGATTTATGTTTAAGAAGCAGTTATTGTGGTGATATTCATATTGGATGTGCAGCTAGCTGGAAGTAAATATCATGGAAACAGGTGACTGAAAATGGACCAGTGGCCAAGTTGTGTAATTTCACATCAAGTGAAGCGCAGGGGGTTATCAGAAGCTTATTGCATAAAGGAAATGTGTGTTAAGTGGTAATTGGTTTGACCGCAACCTCAACAAAATGTCCCATTTCACTATCAGAGTTGATCCATTTCCCTAACACGTTGAAAGTCTAGAAGTGCTGCGAGACAAAATCATTTCAGCCTTTTTCAAGTCAGGGTTCAATTGGACGGCAGACAGTTAAATCAATGGAAATTTCTAGTTTACTGGCTAAAAGGGACCCACAAAGTGGAAGCTTTCAAAAAAAAAGCTGGTATTTGTAAACTTGGTAGTCAAACTCTTTTGTTAATGAGTGCTTTCTACTGTCTCTAAAAATATCTTTCACAGTCAGGACTGAGCCCCTTTAAGCTCAAAATGTTTGAAAATTCTGTGAAGGGCGGTGGGACGGAGAGGCTAAGAGGATTGGTAATATGAAGTTAGAATGGTCAAACAAGGGAATTTGGAAAGATCATTGTGAAGTACTAGAGCCACAGAATGGGGTTAAGACTAGTGGGCAATGGGAGTTACGTCATTAGCAACCACTGGGTAGCCTGTCATATTGTGTGCATGTTCGACTGCAGTCTTTGTGGAGTTTAAATTGTTTATACATCTCAGTGTTTTCTGCTTTGATGATGTTTTATTCTCTTATCAAATTGGCCAAATTGTATTACTGACAGCTACATCTGTCATGGTTTCTTTGTCTCATTTTAATTATTGAGGGTAATTTGTGTTTAATTTTCTAAACTTTGTCCTTTTTTGGTTTTATGTAGTGATGTTAAACATAAGAAGACAGAATGTATATTCATACTTGATCTTCAGTTATAAAGTTAAGCTGCAAAATCTGCCATACAAATGCATTTTTGAAATTTAATGCTGGGTTAAATGTATGGCTCAATAGCATGATGTTCCATTAGTATTATTGAACCTATATTCAAAGCAATTTAAATGTGTCCGTTAAATGTATTTATCAGTTATAGTAAATTCTCACTTTTCTATGCAGATATTGCCCTGCAAGGTCTGAGAAACAAGTCTAAAGTTCAGTTACATTACCCAAAATTTTTTAAAAACTTAAGTGAATTATTTCATCTTTTGGACAGAGAGCTTAATTCTTAAAAGAAATTTTTGAAAATGATGTAAGTCATCCATGTTAATCTCTAAACACAACTCTGCTAGCTGTTGGGAAGTATAAACTTGCATAACACTGGTCCTTTTGGAACTGGCAGCATTAGTGGGGGAAACCCAAAGGACACTGGAGAGCTCAGTAGTTCAGAGAAGTGGTTAGGCTGCGCGTTGTTTGGCCTAATGTCAAGGTTTGCTTAAACTAGCCCTTACCATTGTGGTTGCTCAGCTCATATTATTTGTTCACAGCTGTGTTTGTCTACCATTTATTATGCATATGTAAATTAGCTGTTTCACATTAATTTCCCCTAATTATCTTTTCATTGGGTAGTAATTAGTATTGATGATGAGATGTCACCCTTTGCAGTCACCTTCTTTTTTTTTTTTGTCGACTCGAGATTCTAACTAGGTTGATGGAAATACTTCAAGCAGGTTCTGAAGCAATACAACTATAATTGTATACATGTGTAAAATAATATTGGAACACTAGCTTCATGAAGCACCATCCAAACACACAATTTGTCAAGCCATTCCTTTTTTAAGGGTATCCTACTGAGTAGTTGGCCAACAGGTCAGACGCTTCCAACAGTGTTGTATCAGCCGTTAATGTGTGTCTCTGCTGAGAAAGCCCATGTTCTACAGGTACTCACCTGGACTGAAATCTAATGATTTGTTGTCTAGTTCATAGAGGCAGGATCTAATCATGTCCAGGTTGTGTGTCTGTCTTGAAGGTTTGCAAAGCTGCTGAGCTTATTATCACAACTGCTAAAACATGTCATGTAGGCCTGCACGATTCAGAAGAAAATATGAATCTCGATTTTTTAGCTTTGAATTGAAATCACGTTTTTCTGCCAGGTTTTTTGTTCTACCTTGGCTTTCAGCAACACCCATTTTGCGTTCATTTGTTCACTGAGTTTTCCTTGCAATTAACGTTATTTCGGCAAGGCCACAGTCCCTCCTCAGAAACTTTCAACTCAACTATTTGATTCTGCGTGCCATGGATCGCGTTACCAAAAGGCGCTTTGTCATAGGATAAGGGAGAAGCCTTGGAGCAGTTGTTTACAACTCTGACACATGCCGCCGGCTCTTGGAAAAAAAAATCGACGTACTTTAGAAATGAAATCGCATGTAGGGGTGAATTGACATCGAGGTTCTAAAACGATTAATCCTGCAGGTCTAATGCCATGCCAAGCTTACCATTTCTGACAATTTTACAAGGCTGGGCAATATCACAAAATTTGGTTACGATTAGAAAGAAACACCAGTGCCATAATCACTGAAATCATTGCTTAAGAGGTATTTGGCATTATTTGCTGTAAACTTGCTGAAACGAACTGCTGTAAATAACAAAATGAATTCTTTGTGAATCAGTTAAGCTACTTCTCTTAGATCTAGCTGACAAGGTTGGTTGATCCCCCACTTCCCCTGTCCAAAATGTCCTGGAGTTGTTACAGGAGGAGCTGGGGATCAGAAGCTGAACCTCAAGGTTCTCATGTGTGTGACTGTTTAAAGGGATGATTGAGAGGCAAATAGTAAAATTTTAGTTTGAGTTCCAAAGTAACAAGCCTGAGAGAGATGTGTTCCCTACTTGTCATACTAAATGAGTTGGGCAGAGAATGCATACTATCACTTTTTAGTTACCCTGTTGCTTACAAGTCCTCTCTCATGGTAGCATTTATTTGAGGATTTCTGTCATTTCCACCTATGTGTACTGTTAAACACTGAGTACCTTTTGCTGCCCCTTTGCATTGAGGAATGTACAGTGGACTTGTGCTGTTATAAAACTGCAGGTAGAACATATAAGTTTCGGAATGTAATATTTATCTTAAAACAGCTTGTTCGAATGCAGATCAGTATCATTTAAGAATTCCATCTTGTTTAGGGTCACTTCCAGTGATCATGGCACCTTCTAGTTGAGATGGAAAACATCTGACAAGGCAGAATTCAAAAAAATGACCTCCCTTTCCCAGACTTCATATATTCCCTTTACTATTAGGGCTTTAAAAACCACTAAAGATATAGCAGTTAGAGCTGAAACTCTGGAGCTGCCTGCACACTGCAAAACTCTAAGGCTTGGTAATCCCTGAGGGATAGACAGGGAGATCATATTGGCTGTTTCGAAGGAGAGAATTAGAAATAATTAGACATGGGAAGCAGAGAGAGAAAAAGAAAGTAATGGGGGGGCAGTCAGATATGTGAAGACCTATAGTAAGAGCTGGTAAAAATGGCATTAAAATGGCTTTGCAGTCTCCTAGCAACCACTGGCATCATCATGGAGATTGATTCTAATGGTTCAGTTATAAAATAATTTTTCTTGGAAATAAGTCTTGGTACTAATTGGTCTGCCATCAGAACTAGAAGGAATATGTCATTATCTGCATTCTGAACAAGGATGTGTCTTTTTTACATAGGTAAATAAAATTAACTATACCCCAAAACACTATGATCACATATAAATATTACATTTTTCACTTTTCAATAATCATTTGTAGATGTTACTATGTGGGTAACAACTATAATTAAAACTACATATAAAAAATGAATGATACATGTAAAAGTGTTCTGGTGGCTGTTCAAGAATATTTGAGTTAAAATAAAAAGAGAGAGATAATCTGCAATTTACAAAACACCGGAGTAGTAACTAACTTCAGAGTAAATTTGTTTACATAACCAACAACATTTAATAAGACACCAAATGTTTGTGCTTCAAATTTTCATTCCTTTTTTATTACATCTATGGTTTATTGAGACATGTTGTATGAATCATTCCCCTGAAAATATGTTTTCCTACATAGGGCAAAAACACAAGTCATAACTGAAATCATTTTTGTAATGCCTCAGTTGCATCTATCAATGTAGAATCCACTATCCATATTACAGACTGTAATATCCAGTTTAATAACTCTATGACTTTTAAATGATTGTATTTCAAATTAGTTATGGACCACTCTACTTTAGATGGACATATTTTAGTACCTAAGCTCATAATAAACCTTTGCTCATCCATTTTTGGCAGCTGTAGTATTAATACATTCTAACTGTTTCTTGTCCTGAAACTGTTGAATTTATTTGCTCATTTGTAAAAGTAGCTCTTGAAGCTCATTAGAATGATGTGTTTGTGTGAGTTTTTGGTAGTATTTAAAAAAAAATCAAACCATAAATGATCTTATTTATGATCAAATCTGACAAATGTGCACCTCCTCATTTGATCTCGGATCATTTTAAATATCAGCTCTCTCTTTCTTGTGTTATAACCCTCATATCTTTTAAATACTTGATTAATGTTCAGTTAATTAAGTTGAAAAAACATGAACCCCTCAGCACTGCCCAGTTCATAATGACACACATTTCTGTTAAATACTGGTGTTACAGCTTAATCATATGTTAAGAGCAGCACTGTGGTCACAGCTATTGGCTTCTTGAGTGAAGGACCTCCAGATGTAAGTCTGCCAAAGAATATCATTTGTTTCTTGAAAACATTCCCTAAGCAAACCATCAATTGCAGTATGTTACGGTTTGCCACACAGTTTGAACGGAGTGAGGACTACAACACAGTGGATGTGATGTTGGCACATTTTATGTCAATTTCATTTCAGTGATTTAATAAATAACCTGTAAAAACTGGGAACTTATTTGCAGTATAAATTTACTAGGTTTTAAGAGTAACTTATATAATTTTCTTTGAAGCTTTTCCATTCTTGCATAAAGAGACCAATTACCTTGAATACTTTCTTTTCACCTTTGAGGAGATATCCTGTCATTCATGACAGAGTGCTTTCCTGCTGCTGACGAGATGTTCTGACAATCTGTGAAAGGGTAAGGGCCAGTGTTACAGATTTTATCATCACGTCTCGTCCAGCATCACTTCTCAAAGGAAGCCTCGACTCCCTGTCAGTCTCAGACAGAGAGGCTATGCACAAGTACATTTCTGTGTCCCTGGCTGCAGGGGTAAACTGTCCCCTCTACACTCCTTTAGGAGCAGGATTCTTCTTTGTAGACAGAAAGGACAAGGCATTGCACCCTGCATTGATTATGTGGGATTTAATGACTTCACTGTAAGGAACAGGTAATCCTTCCCTCTCATTTCCTCTGCTGTTGAACTGTTAAGGGGCACTAAGATGCAGATCTAAATGACACATTTCATTCCTTTGCCTGAACTGCCTTTAGCCAAGAAAATGGCCAAGGTTATGCTGTTCCATTTTTTTCCCCTAGCTTAATGATTCCCTTGGTGATAAGGTGTCAGACCAGGGGCCTCTATTTGACTCTCACTTTCTAAGAGAGTTTGGGTCTCTGTTCTGAGCTATGGTTGACCTGTCATCTGGAAACATCCACGAATGAACAGCCAGACTGAGCAGATGAGTCAGGAGCTGGAGAACTGCCTGTGCTTACAAGCTTCCTATAAGCCAGTGCTTCTCAAATAGTGGGGGAGCGTGTGACCCCGGGGAACTTGCACGGCGAAACTACCATTTGCTTTTTCATTGCCGTACCAGAATAAAGTGTAATTGCACATCCGCTACAGTAGGTGGCAGTGGCGCTTTCACGCTGCTGTGTCTTGGGTGGTCACTGCTTTCAAAAGTCATGAGGGGTTAAAATTTATTCATTCTTGCTTTTAGAGATGAAAAATGATAAATGATGGAAAAAAGGTGAGTTAAAGTTTATTTTTCAGTATCAAGTGGCTCAATTAGTTGGTTGAAAAATGTTTAAAGTTTGCGTAAAAAATTAAATTTTGTTGAAATTTAGGCAAATTAATGCACTTAAAATCTTTTCTGGTTCAGACTAAAAAACAAGGTAATAAAGTGATTCTTTGTTGTAAGTGGCTCTATATTTCTTTCTTTTTTCTTTTTTTGGTTTTCCTTAATGTTAATAAGGATACAGTGTCATGCAGAGGTGTACTTGTAACACTTTTATAGACAAATAATACAAATGATGTTCTTCTTCCTGGGGGGGCTTTGTGAAGCACTGTGCTAAATGAACATAATGTAAATATGAGTGCTGCTACCTTATGACAATGCGAGAGTTTTGAAATGTTAGTCTTTAAATAAAGGATCTTTGTGAACTTTTGCAATGAGTCAAAGTGCCTCCAATCATCTAAAAAGCACCGCTTCCTCAATTTTAAAGCAATGCTGAGTTTAAAATCTTTTTACTTACTTGTAATGAAATAAATTTGCAAGAATTCTACATGTTAAAAACACCGTCAGACATATTTGTTGAAACGGCTTCTACATCTGAAGTCTCTCGGTGGGCGATTTTCTTCCATTTTTCCTTGTTTTTCCTGAAGCTGAGTGACATCTGAGGACCAGCTCTGCAGAGAGATGACATCTTCTTTCCCTCTTTCATCGAGCCCACGTAGCGTTCGTTTTACATTGTTAGTGATTCGGGACATTTGTCATTTCAAAAGCATTGAACATTTAGGAGGATTTTGCTGTTCAGTTCGTATTCCACTCGAGTTTGAAGATAAGCTATTAACCAAGCTAGCTTTTGGCTAATTGCTCCACTTAGAAAGGAGAAGCTTTTTAGTGCAGACTGCTGCTTTTAGAGGCAAAAGAGTAGGACGTTCAGACTCAGACAGAAAGAAACCACTCTCATTACTTCTGACCTACAAGAAGTGTGTGGAGGTGTCGCCGCCTTCTGCCTGTGCATTCATGTTTTCCTTACAGCTGTTTGAACTGAAGTGAAATAATGAATTATTTTTAGCACCTGCCTACAGAGGTGCTGCATCAATCAGTGATGTCACAAAAACTCACGACCTCTGCAAAAACCTTCATGCCTTCTCACTGGTTTCACGGCAAAAATACATTTTTATTGAAGTTTAACCTTAAAATTGTTTTTTTTTTTTTTCGCAGTTTTTCAGATGATACAAAAATGTCTCTTTCTTAAAAAAAAACTATCAAAAGCAGTGAGTTTGCTGGCCTGAGACAAAAGAGTCTCCAGGATCTGCTGTGAGGACGCTGAAGGGCATCTTTCAAGGCTGCAGCCGAACATCCGGCCGCTGATGTCCTGATGTTTGTCCTGCAGCCTCCAACCACAGCATGAAGATCAGAGGCTCCATGTTATTACAGCTAATAAAGATTACAGAGTACAAACAGTCGTATCTTGCTCATGCACTGATGCTTTAACGTAACAGAGTTGAAGGTTTTAATGAAGCTTTTGAACATTTTTTAAGGGCGGCGTCGCTCTGTGGCTGCAGCCGTGGAGCAGATCGGGCTTCGTCAGGGCTCCCAGTGAGAAAGCGTTTGAACTGATAAAGATGTCAGAGGAGTCCCTGCTCCTTATCAGCCTTCATTGTTCCACTCTTTCTCTCTCGCTGCACTCAGTCTGCTGATACTAAAGTGCATTTGACAGCCTCTTTGTCTCCGTCTTTTCTCACAAGTCGGGACTCTGCGAGCTGTCTGCACGAACATCAGGCTGCAGGCCAGATAACACCTGACCGGCCCATCGTGAGGCTTGATCATATATGAAATAACCAATAAAACGGATGTTGCTGGCTAAAATCTTTATACTATCAGTCTTTTTTCTTTTGCCACTGGACCAAAAAGCTGTTTAAAGTACTTTTACTCTTATGTTTTCCTGAAAAAGTAAGTGTAACTAAGTGTGTGATTTATTATTAACCATTCCCTCCAGGAATTCGCGATGTTGCGATCGCAACAATTCACGTGAATTCAACCAATCTCCGTGAATTCTGCGCGACC
>JAPZDV010000021.1:2056817-2072949 GCA_029814665.1 Acanthurus lineatus
AAGTTCAAAAATAGACCATTCATTGACAGTGCGCCTTATAATACAGTGCGCCCTATAGTGCGGAAAATACGGTAATTTGCAATTAATCGCAAGTTAACCATGGACAGCCATGTGATTAATTGTGATTTAATATTTTAATCAATTGACATCTTGAGAAAAGGTACTCACTGTAATTACACTGTAATTATTATTAGTTTAACATGGTTTCCTACATAAAAATTAAAAAACTCTCAACAGGGGTGGGAAACACATCTGTTCTTACTCACGCATTAATTAAAGAATGAAAAGCTATACCTATAATGTAAAGAAAAACTCTGAAAAGTGGAATGAAACAAATCTACCCCTCTAGATCAGTCATTCAGCTCCACTCACACCTTCTGCTTGCGTTGGCCAGTGTTTCTGTGTGCATTAAGATGTGCATATCAAGATAGCTAAATGGAGGAAACATAGGAAAAAATCAACAATAGATGGCTGTTAAAAAATTGAACTTAAACATGTATGGGAGTTAGATTAAGAATCTGTGGTGCACCAAAAGCAGTAGCAGATGGATCAGAATGATAGGTGTAGTAAGCTTCTTTTATTTATGTTGTTGGTTGGGTTAATAGCCTTTAACTGTTCCCCCAGAGTCCTTAGAAGATGACAATAAATAAAATTTTGTAAAGAAGGACAACAAAAGCAAAGGTTGATCAGTACTCATTAGTTGAAAGCCAACCTATAAAAATGAGTTTTTAAGAGAGTTCTAAATGAGGACACCTAGGTAGCTTGTCTGATTTCCAACAGAGGTCCAGTCCACAGTTGTGAAGCCCTGACAGCAAATGCACTACTGCCTTCTGTATCAAACAGTAAAGGGCCGACCCCTGGGGAATGCCACAGGTGTATTTTGTCTAATTAGAGAGGACATTATCAACAGATTCAGAGAAGTTCTGCCACTTAGGTGCGACTTGAACCACTCTAGAGCAACCTCAGTCACATCTACCCAGTTTGCAAGTCAATTGTTTATATGTCATGATCAACAGTATCAAATGCAGGTCTAACAACTCCAAGACAGTACAGCAGCCAGCATCTTATTTCATCCTAATGTCATTTACTTTTAGTATTGCTGTTTCTGTGCTACGATGACCTCTTTAAAATTTTTTCGGTAAAACATCAAAAGGAGAAGAGGAAGATTTCATGTTATTTATCATCTTCATTAACTCTGACTGGGACACCAAATGAAATGAATTACAAGCCTTATCTATCTCTCTGTATGGTGGAGTTAACTGAGATGGGATTATTTTAGCTCTATTGTTTTTTTTATGAAAAAGATAAATTAAAAGTGGTAAGAAAGATTTCAGTGTATCAAAAACCAAATTGGCATTCAGAATGATGGGACAAATATAAAATTTCTATGGAAAAACATGGCCACGTGGCAACTGGGTGGAACATAGCAGGGAAATGGCTTTAATGGTTTCAAAGTTTATGCAGTAGTCATAAATTTTAGTACATATCTGCAGACCAGGGACTCCTAACACACATGCAAAGTTTGGTGCATATTGGACAATGTCTGTTAAAGTTATTAGTATTTTTTGTTTTATTGCATAACACTCAAAATGGCTGCCGCATTGTAAATCACAAACCAAAGCATCTGATAACTTTTAATCACAAAGGTCTGAATAGTGTATAGGCCAAATTTCAAGTCGATCTGATAAAATCACAAGAAATTGCCAAAAATGTGCCAAATTGCTCTGTAAATTCAAAATGGCTGACTTCTGATTGGGTTTGGGTAGTGGCTCCTTAGGAATTATTGTGCCTGTTGTCATGATACATGTGCCTGCTGAATTTTTTACATCTAGGTGAAACTGATATGGGGGCTACTATGTTAAAATTTTGTATGGGGCGCTTCACAGCCATGACGTCACGCTGATTCTTTCACCCCAAAAACACTTTTGTTTGTCATGGGAAAACACTAAAAATGGCAGCTATGACATGGTGACACTGACAATCGAAAATGAAAGCTTTTGATAGCACTTTATCAAAAAGGTCTTAAATGTGCCCAGGCCAAATTTCAAGTCTTTCAGATGAATTTAGTGGCAGGAGTTGTTCAGTATTCATAATACTAATAGTTCTTCCCAAGAGGGTCCTCACACAGTTTCTGAGCATTCCTCACTACACTGGACTGCATACACCACATTGCTCTGTATATGTCTTGGTGTTTTGTCCTTAGGATGGTCCAGTGCAGTGAGGAATGCTCAGACCTGTACATTGGGGAAACTAAACAACCGCTTCACAAGTGTATGGCTCAGCACAGGAGAGCCACCTCCTCAGGTCAGGACTCGGCTGTCCATCTTCACCGAAAGGACACGGGACACTTTTTTGAGGAGAGCAATGTAAAGATTTTGGCGAGAGAGGAAAGATGGTTTGAAAGAGGAGTTAAAGAAGCCATCTTCACCAGACTGGAGAAACCTTCTCTCAACAGAGGTGGTGGACTCAGACACAATCTCTCAGCCACTTACAATGTAGTGCTAAGCTCTCTCCCCAGAAAGTTCCCCAGACATTCACACCTGGGATCATGTGACCACAACACCTCACATGAATAGGAAGCTAACGACCCACTCAGGTTAACGACTCTCGGGGGCGTAACCACCCTGTGATGGGTTTCTTTTCTTTCTAACCCCTCCCCTTCTTTTGTTGTTGTCTTTCTCTCCTGCAAGATAAATATCTGCTTCCTCCAACCAGTCCTTTGGAACTGAAGAAGTTTCTTGGATGAGAAGAGAAACATCTTCCCGAAAAATTCAACATAGTCCAGCTGCCTTGTTTTAATGACTCTTCAAGATAATCATGACCTGGATGAATGAGAATCTACACAGACATATCTTGGAAATATACTAACTGGCATTTTTCATTATTTGAGTAATTTATTGTTTCGAAATTTTGGAGGATGCATTTGTGCAGAGAGAAAAAAATGAAAAAAACACAAATCATGGTTGTAGCACCAAAAGAGAATACTGGCGTGGGAGAAAATCAATGCTTGAATCAATCCATGAATTTGACTGTAGTCTATGAATTTGATATTTAATCACATTTGTATTACAGCTGAAAACTTGTGGAATGGTGTTGAACCTGAAATTTATTTTCATTTGGCAAAATTCCATGGGTAAAAAGCCTACTTGGATCAGCTCAAAATAAACTATAAAGTTCATACAGGCTTAAGCGTAATAAGCTCATGGAGGCACCTCACTTGAATCATAACTGACATATTAAACAAAGTAAAAAGAGCCTGTCATTACCCAGGGAACCTCAGATAAATGTGTAAATATGTTTCAGAGCAGGTCATGCTTTCCTGAATGCTCTGCATAAAGTGGCCTTAAAATGCTTTGTATCACTGAGCCAAAGAACTTATATAGGCAGCCAGCTCATCTAAGGAAATCCTCGTCTTCCTCCTCTCCCACACTCACACACAGACACACCCACACCAAATGTGACCAATTAGAACAGGGTGGGCTCAGCAGAGGACAGGGAGGGAGCAAAGGAGGACAAGAAAGCTTTCCCCCTGTCTAGACCGGCAGCTGAGCTTTTTTACTTGCTTGTGTCATGCAGCAAATACGTTTTCATTTTAATATTTGTAACTGTCTGCACCTGAGAACAAAGGAGCTGGCTGGCCTCATGGCAATGGCACCGCTTAATTTTTAATTATTATGATAATCAATCACCCAACATAGCCTAAATAGGCGACCTCAGCCTCTTAATCTAGGATCTTTAGTTAATGGACATACCATGCTTAACAAAGAACTATGTTTTCTACTGTATGCCCATCAGACTAGACTATTACAGTGGGGAAGATGTTTGAATGCTTGTCTTTAAAATAAATGTTTTTAAAGTAAAAAGCAATAAACTTGAGTTTCTATGAGGCCAAGAGCAGTTACACTCAAATAGCAATATCCCAAACCGAAAGCCTGCCAAACTACAGTTTCCTTGGTGTGTATGTACACTTTGTCATAAAGCAATCCACCTGTGTGAAGGGACACTTCTTGGTTACTTGATGACAGTGCACTGTTTGACAACATGAAGTCTGTTTTCTATAGAATTAGTTTTCCATTTTACTTGGTATTTTAGCATATTTACACATGTGCACATGGTAACAGTCAATAAATTAAACACTTTTGTGTTTTGTGATCTTGTGATTGAAAGACGAAATCTATATTTATGACACACATTTGGTAGATAAATGAGTGTTATGCTCTCCATTCAGACCCCTACATTGCTTTGCTTCTGGTTGTTTCTGAGAAGTTCAAATTTCCATATTACAAGAAATGTAACTACTTTCTGTGTTAACTTTGTTTACAACTAGAGCTAATGCAATGGCAAAAGCAGGGTTGGTGAGATAGTGACATGATACTTCCAGTCTAGATAGGTGTTACACAGACCATTTGAGAGGAATGCTGGGAAGAACGCTAAGGGTCCAATATAAGACACATAAGGAGTTTTTTTTTAACAATGAAACATGCAAAGCTGCTCCAATGGAGTCTGAGATCACATTAAAAGCCCTGAAAATTAGTATAGTAGGTCCCAAATTGAATTTTTTTTTTTGATTCTTTACATAGTTGCTAACTGCATCTGCAACTGTAACTCCCACCTCATAACTCCTGTAAGTGCAAAATTATGGTGAGGACATAATTTATTCTTACTCATTCATTTTATCCTTATGTGTATATGTTATAGCTGCAGTACGGGAACCATGTATTGATGCTGGACTGGTGAAGGTGCTCGTTCCATATCTGAACAGCAATAATGAGGAGATGCTGCTGAACACAGGCAGGGCCATTGGACGCATCTGCTTTGACAACTGTGAGTTGGCCTGACAGTGCTGGCTCAGTCAGATCACTGCTTACTTGCAGTTATTGTTTCCACATCAATTACTTGATTACGTCAGTTAACCAGTAAGACATGATACTATAAAACAATGCCTTAAAGTTGAAGTGTTTCTTAAAATACCAGCACATATGTATCAGTTACAAAGTTAAAAACAACAAAGTAATGGAATACTGTCTACATTTGCCAATTTATTCTTGATTGCTTTCTCTCTATGTCTGACCTCACTCCTAGCATATCAACAGGACCAATTAGTCCAGAGTGGTGTAATCCCCAGGCTGGTGTGCATAATAAGGGAGTATCCAGAGAATGACCCTCTAGTCAACGTTTGCCTGCTGGCCCTGTGTAACCTGGCTGACATGGGTGATTATATATATTTTTTTAGGATATTAATTATTCATTAAACCTTGATTTCAATCGCATCACTCTGTATTTAAACATTTTCTTCATTTCTCTTTTTTCGTGGTTGTCTTTGTGTTGTGTATATACATGTTTTCCATTTGCTCTCCTTGGTTTCTCTCATCATTTATATAAATCATGTACTTTATTGTGGAATAGATTTTTTGAATAATGAGCCAAAAGCTACCATAGCAATGTCATTAGGGGAAAGAATCAAATTTTTTTCCAAAAGGAGGGATACCAACATCGTTACAACATGATTTAAGTGAAACCTCTCTCAGTTAGAGAGTAATTGACTTTTCCAAAAGCTGCTGTTTTGAAATAGCTGAAGGTTAGATATATAACAACTTAGACTGGATGTCCGTATAATTAGGTACCACCAACACGTCTATAAATTATAAAACTCTGTGTTTGCAGACTCTACAAGGGATGCCTTAGCAGAGCTGGAGGTGGCAGATGTACTGACATTTCAACTGAAACAGGCACCTGATGCTGAACGTCGACACATCATTCTGGAAATACTTGGCTCACTGAGTGAGAGTGGTAAGGTATATAGCATGCTTCAGGAAGATGGCTTGGAAAGGGAAAACTTTTCTTAAACCAAGCATGCCAGGTTTGAAAAATAAACCTAACATAAAACCCATACTTAATGCTCAATCTCTGGTTATGTAAGAACATTAATATTATCAGTCAATTGGTTAAATGTCTCCATTTGGTCCACAGCCAGATGACATCACTTGTTACAAAAAAATAGTGAAAAACAACATTAGTAATAGTCACACAACACAGGAAAGCATGGACAAATTAACAAACACAAATTACACTGCTTATGACATGACTAGATGGATAATCTGCTTGAATATCAGCCTACGCAGATTTCTATGAACATAAACATCAAGAAATTACTGTAAAAAAAGAGTAACTCATTCTGAAGGTAGCATGCAATACTCAAGTAATAAAAAACAAAAGAAAACACAAGAAGAGGAATCAGAGAAAAGGAGGGTGAAGGAAAAAGATATGCAGTGATTTTAAAACAAATAAAGAATGTTAACAACATAGGGCATCTTGGGGCCAGGTGTAGTTTTGTAAACACCCATTTGTTATGATAATTATGGGTAGCTAACAGAAGTTTTTGTCTAATTAAATAACTTGTGCATTGCGTGTCCATAACTTGTACTGTAATATTATATAAATATATAACCCAGTGGCAGATGTTGCTTACAGCGATGTGTAGAAATGCATATTTTGGATTAACAAGGATAAAAGAGCAAACACAGACCAAAAGCCAATAATGTTAATTGCTCTGTGCTGTAGTTTTATTAGCAAAACAATAAATAAAAAATAGGCAATTTCATCTGGCAGTGGATTTCAGTCAGCTTTTCTAGTTGTCCATCAATGACTAAATCGGCCATAATTTTTAGCAAAATATATAAACATGTACATGTCTCAACCTTTTTTTCCTTGACTTACAGAAATGTATTCCATACAAAAATACTTTGAAAGGAGGTTAGCCTCCTTACAGAAGTTATTTTTATTCATCTTTGAGTCAAGTCAATTTCACTTATTAGGTGCTACATCATAAAGATATTTCTGGGCACTTTTCATATAGAACAGATCCAGACTGTTCTCTTTATATTACTAACACTGATTGAACTCTGCTTGCCCACTCTTGAGTTAGGGACTCACTGCCGGTGTGTGGCACTGGTTCTAGTTTTCTTTCACTGTCAGCAGCAAATTTGTTGAGGCGCTACTGCTGCACACTTGGGGTTTTTTTGCCTCATATTTTCAATTTGCTTATTTTATCATTTACCTTAGGCAATATAACATTGCACGGTAAATTGACTTGATTTATACACTTAACAGTGGTTTGCTGGCAACATTATATGTTGGCCTATTTAGTTCTGCCTTTGCTCTTCTTATTGTCCATCTCGTAGTCTTCTTTTTATGTCTTGTATTGCATTTTAGACAGTAGGCGGGGCCACATATCTGCCTTATTTTCAAAAAAAAAAAACTGGGTGACCCAGATTTTGGTAGTGAGAAGTAGTGGCGATTAATTTTTCGGAATCAGTTTCTGATCTCTGACACCCTCGCCTGCTTCATCAGATGCTGAAGCCTGCTCAGCGTTGCTCTCCCCTGCTTCATCAGATGAGGTGTCTTGTTCTGTTCCTGCTGATTGTTCCTCCTCAGCCTCAGCCTTCATCCTCAATTCATCACCACCATCTGGGCATGGCTCGTTCTCACCACCTTGGGCCACTCCTCCTTCAGCTGCTTGTGGCTGGAATTCTTCCGCTTCAGCCCTCAGCTGGCTCTTGACCTTGTCAACTGGCTTTCTTTCTCTTTCTCCTTTTTGCTTTTTTATCCTCTGGATGATCTCCGTTCATGGGTAGGAAGTTACAGGGCAGTAACAAGTTCTGGTGGAGGACTCTGGTTTTCCCTGTGCCCCTCTCTGGCCGTACAGTGTAGACAGGGTTGTCTGTATGTTTTCTCTCAGTCACCACATGGACTTCATCTTCCCAATAAGACCTGAGTTTTCCAGGTCCTCCTCTGTCCCTCAAGTTTTTCAACAGCACTCTATACCCTGGCTGTATTTCAACACCATACGTCTTGCAATCATAATGTTTTTTTGCCCAATATTGCTCCTTCTGAACAGTCTTGGATGCCAAACTGTGTGCCTCCTGCATCCTCCTTCTCCACTTGCTGGCATATTCACTGTGAGAAGGGCTTTGGTCACTTGCTGTCAGTCCAAACATAATGTCCACGGGCAGCCAGGGGTTTCTACCATAGAGGAGATGGTATGGAACATATCCTGTTGCCTCGTTGCGCGTACAGTTATACGCATGCACAACTTTGTCCAAGGAGCTCTTCCAGGCTGACTTGGCTTCGTCTGTCAGGCACCTGAGCATGGAAAGGAGCATTTGATTAAATCTTTCTGCTTGGTCATTTCCAGCTGGGTGGTAAGGCATTGAGCCTTGAATACCACAATACTCTTCCAGTTTGGAAAACAGCTTATTCTTGAACTCTTTGCCTTGATCATGGTGCAGCCTCGCTGGAAATCCAAACTTGAGTACAAAGTCACCAAAAATCTTCTCTGCTGCAGTTTTTGCTGACTTGTTGGTGCCTGCGTATGCTTGTGCAAAGCGTGTAAAATGGTCAGTAACAACCGGGATATGCTCTTACCCTTTTACAGCTTTCCAGGTGCAGGTAGTCTATCGAAACTACTTCAAACAGGTAGGTGGTAACAATATTAACCAGTGGTGCTCTTGTGGGCTTGTTTGGGCATTGTCTTTTCAGGCAGCTACACACCTTGGTGACGTAATGGTCCAAATGCCTTTGCATGTGCGACCAGTAGAAGCGATCTCGTATGAGACTAAGCGTACGCTCCACTCCAAGAGTTCCCATTTCCTCATGAAGCTCCTTTTAGATCAGCTGATGGTAAATTGAAGGTAACACAAGATGAGCCAGAGCTGGTGACTTCCTGTACAAAATGCCGTCCTCACTGTCATAGAACTGGTTTCTCTCCCTTACTGTGCAGATGTGTCATCCCTACGGTCTCTCCCTTTCAGGTGAGGCCACTGACCTGTCATTGCATATTGCTGAACCTTGCCGATGACTAGATCATCCTCTTGAGGTCCTCAATGGGGATCTCTGCCACTGGAGATGTCACTCGCACTTGCTGTACTTCAGTGCTTCTCAAATAGTGAGGCGCACCCCCCTGGGGGGGCACGGTGAAATGCCAGGTGTGACCCTGGGGAACATGCATGGCGAAACTATTGTTGCTTTACATTGCTGCACCAGAATAAAGTGTAATTGCAGTGGCGAAGGTGGTAGTGGCGCTATTACGCTGCTGTGTCTTGGGTGATCACTGTTTTCAAAAGTCATGAGGGGTTAAAATTTATTCATTCTTGCTTTTAAAGATGAAAAATGATATATGATGGAAAATAGATGAGCTCCAAAGACACATCTTATCGATCGTGTTTTGAATTAGTTGTGGAGCATGAAGCAAAGGCGAAAGCAAGAATTTTGAATAGACTAGGCAGACATAGGTTTACGACACACGCGACAAATGATAGTATTTATAGTCGTGGTGGAGGGTTGGGGGTGCAAAATGTTTTCTTCTTCCTAGGGGGAGCTTATCAGAAAACACTTGAGAAGCACTGCTATAAGCCATCAACTTGAAGCAATCACAATCTTCTTGGCTTAGTATGCTCTCAAAATACTACCCTGTTCTACTTCTGAATATGAGAGTGGGCACATCAGTAGCTCCTCGAGGCCTCAGTTCGATACAAGCAGATTGGTGATGGGTCCTAGCAAAATATTATTAGGCTGGCCTTTGTTTTCCTCTTCTTCTAACCACCTTCACTTGTGAGTAGAATTACGGAAGTTGGTTCCCAGGTTGGGGGCTCATTTTCCAATTTTTTAGCTTTGCACCCAGAGCTTCTTAGAACCTGGAAGACTTATTCCATGTTCCATGGCCTGCATTAAACTGGAGAGAGTCTGCTGTCAGTGCCTGTGATTTTGACCTCACCTGCGCCTAGCTCTTTTCTGGAATACTGTCTGATTGATTTCCTTTTTTGTATACTAAACCTTTTACTTTTGTTTTGTTTTTGTTTTTTTTTATTTTTTTTTCCTAATTTCCTGAACCGTATTTTGAGTTGAGTCCTACAACTCTGAATACCACTTCTGTTCACTTATGAAATATTGCAGTGAACAAGCAAAGGAGATCCTCTGGAAATCTGAGGGAGAGGATATACTTTTTTTTTATACACAAGTAATGTTAGTGCCAAAGACGCAGCATGTGAACAACACAACAGCCTTGCATGACCTTGAAAAATGGTGCCATCCAGAAAGAAGTGTATGACTGCAACATTTGGAGTTGTTGATGGACTGAGACTGTGATCATTCATGTTTTGATCAATATTTTGATTCTGAATTGAATTAAGTTGTTTATAGGTCTGTTCAGTCAGAGATTACAATCCCAGAGGTAAGACAGGTGACTGTGATGACACTAAATTTTTCAGTCACACTGAAGTGGTGCCAACATGGACAGATAACCAGTGGACTTTTGAAAAGACGAAAGGCATCCAGTTCTCAACGTGTGGATAGTGAAAGTTCAGAGTAAAATACTTAAGAATCAGACACAAAGTGGAGGGATTCCTGGCCCAGGTTAGAGTCAGCATTATCATTATTAGATATATTAATTAAAGTCACCATATTAATGTGGAAAAAAGCAATAAAAAATAAATATATGAAATCAGTATTCTGTTTGAGAAAAATCATTTTTGTCAGCTTTTGTGCAAAATGTTTAATTATCTGTTACTGCAAACACACAGCAATCCAACGAGCACAAAGACATACTTTTTTTATTAAAATGAGCAACATTTGTATATTGAATAAAGAAGGACAAAAAAGCCACATAAACAAGTTTTGTTTTTGCAAATATCAGAAGCTCTGTCTCACTCTTAAATTTGAAGTTTCAATTTTTAAATTTTTTTGAAAGTTTTAAATTTTTATGTAAAACAGTCTATAAACAGAAAATTTATTTTGTCAAATATGATACACACACACACATTAATTTATTCATAAAACAAGCTGTATTAAGAACTATTTTTTTTTTAATTTAAGTCTGTTAAGTGCTAATTGTTGTTCCTTAGAGACAACTATTTACATCTTTGTCTTATTAAGGTTTATCTTCACTTTGAAAGGATTTATTCCTTAATTGATGCAAGTCAAACTTGATGAATAAAGTATATTGCATAAAACCTTTTAATAAACCAGATCAGTCTCTGGATCAAAACACACTCAGATTTATCCAGTTTAGCCCTACAGACTGTGGCTGAGGGGGCTGTTAGGTGACACGATGCTTACTGTGGATACCTATTTGGAATAAAGGAGATTATTAGGCACTAAGAGGATTGGCTGGTGAGAAGCATAATGTGGGACAAGCCTTTTTTCTCTCAGGGGACCAGATAGCACACATGCAGGGAGATAATCAATGGTCAAGGTAGAGATAGCAGTGTTGTTAAGAGTGAAACAGATTAGTACCAGTTGGGCATTTTTAAACCCCAAACACTTCTTAAATATCTCTCGGTTCAGTGAAGGGTTTTGCTTTAGATATGAGCTCCCAATTC
Organism: Acanthurus lineatus; assembly: GCA_029814665.1. Lineage (NCBI taxonomy): Eukaryota > Metazoa > Chordata > Actinopteri > Acanthuriformes > Acanthuridae > Acanthurus > Acanthurus lineatus. The sequence continues at coordinate 2,068,193 of JAPZDV010000021.1, forward strand.
TCTTAAGGCTTTTCTTTCTTTATTTTTTCTCTAAGAGTCTGAAAGTGTTCACCTGAGGCAGCTGTTCAGCTTTTGAGTTACCTGACCCCCTTTAAGCCCACATTTAGCCAAGCTTACCTTCCTCTGTGGAGCAACAAATCCTGTGGAGCATGTCTAAATTTAGACTGGAGGGCGAGGTAGTTGAAATACTATCTAAAAATAATGTTTGTTCCATGGAACTTTCCCTTTTAACACCACTTTTAAAAGTCCTCCAGAGAAAATGTAAGTGAAAAGGGGTGGCATTTGCCCCACAGAATGATGGCAGTTATCTGTTATCATTCTTTGATAGACAGTAAGTTTGGCTTGTTATTACAGCAGTAACAAGGCTGTTTTGTTCCTGCCTGAGCCCATGGATAGCCATCAGTGCTCCCAGTAGCTGGTCAATGCAGTTACCTTGCCGCTGGAGCTATCACGCAGACACACACTGGCACATACACACACCCAAACATAACCCATGTCAGTCCCAAACACTGAAGCAGCAGATGCAAAAAGTTGCAGAGTGAAATTGAGATTTACTGATAATATGCTTTACATCTAATGCAGCCTCATGCAGAATACTTTGTGTAGATGAGTGTCATAATGATTGGTCTGTTGTTCCCCAGTCCCAGTAAATATCATCATTCAGCTCTTAAAATCATGTCATTCTCCATCTTCCACCAGATGCTTGAACTTTATGTATTGACTGATTTCAAGAATGAATCTGATACCAATTTGTTAAAAAAACTAAAAAAAAACAAGAAAACAAACAAACAAACAAGAAAAAACAAGCTAAAAGCATTATTGTTGCTACTCAAACAGCTGTGAACAACTACCATTGTATTAATTCTTATTTCTCGTTTTATTTTTTTATATGACGTTTCACAAATTTGTTGCTTATGGTTTCCTGCTACTTTTGCCATGAAAACTCTTTCAAGTCCTAAACAAGCTTCCAGGATGCCATGGAAAAATACAGGGTCCAGTTTCTAGTAGGTCAGTAGTGTGGTTTGAAGTACATACACTCGTGACCCTTGATATTTGATCCAGCATTTTAGGCAATACCAGAATCACTAAACAATGCTACTAGCCACTCACTTTATTTTGCTACTTCCTTCAACTGTCCCCAGTAGCTGCATTTGTAACACAACAACTTTTATATATATATACTTCTATCCTTGAAACCTTGCCTCTTCCCTGCTCTTGACTGTGCTCCCATTTGTATCCAAATGGGATGCCTGTATGACCCCCAATCTTGCACAGTTTATATCTTCTGAAAAACAAAAAAAAAACATTCATCCATGTGATTACATGCCTGTGAAAGAATAAACCTAAAAATAATTAGCAAAATACAGTTGAGAAGTTTGAGTTATTATAGCAAGTTAATATGTTTGTACCTTTGCCTCTGCCAATTAAAGCGAAAAAAATGTTATAGAATAAAGTCACTACTATGCTGATTGAATTTTGGGCAGGAAAATGGTGGACCATGTGAAACAAGGTCATACTACACATTTGACTAAACATTGTAGTATGCCACTGGCAATTGGCAGCTGTGAATGAATAAATCCCACTCTCGATTGTCTGTCAAACTAGTGTCCTTAGGCTTCAAAGTTTACTCTTGATCTTGTTTTCAGTGATTTCAATGAAATGACTTATTATCAAAACTGCAAATTACATAAAAAAAAGAGTCCTGGTTCCATGAATGCAGAGGATGCTCCTTTCCTTACAGCAACAGTAAATGGTTTCTGCAATATAGAGAGTACATAGAGGATGCACATATATCTACCTTTTACACCATTGTTTACGGACAGTTTGTAGGATAGATTCCAGGTATTAGGACCTATATTGTAGATACCTAAATAATGGGGTATTGATCACTGGATGTGAATCATTGTTGTAGGCCTTTCATCACCTAAGAGGATATTGGGTACATACATCCTCTTGACTGCAAACAATCTCAAGAACTATGATCGATAAAGACATATTTCTATATAGAAGATCAGCTCAAATAATTTAGCTTTAGGAGACAGCACTTCAAAAGCCATTACCATGAAGTGGTTGTATTTATCCTGATGTAAAATAGCAGCTACTCTATCAACTCTTACATTTTTATGATGGGTCTCCCTTTCATAATCTCTGCTCTGCTCTAATGTGTTGCCCTAATCAGCCTTAAATTGTCATCTCGGTTTGATTTAACTCAGCCATAATGAGAAATCTGCCTTTAGAATGACAGTAGCCATCCATTTATCCTTTCCATCTCTCTTTACGTGGCCTCTCCATTCCTCCCCCAGACCATCTAAACTGAACTTAGAAGAGACAGCAAGGCTGGATTGTGTAATGACACATAAATATATATATATATATTCCTGGACAGAATATTAGGCTTTTTTATCATCCATATTGTAGGCTTATGAAAGGAGTAGGGAGATTCTTTGAAAAGTTTTAATCAAAGGGTTTCATTGAAATGGATCACTAATGGGCTCTGGGAAAATGTATTTATGAATTTTGTGACTGTGTTGACTTGTTGGAAGTTTAGTGTGAGGGCAAGTGCAAATGGATCATTTGTACAAGGAAAAGATCTTTTGTGCTTACCAAGCATCACTCACACTCCATTCCCCTCCTGTCTAAGAGTGATTATCAAAAAATGAATATGAATGAAAGCAGACTTTTTACCATTTAGGCTATGTTTGGTTGGTTACATGTTTGTTGGGTCTTTATTTTTATTTTTTATTTATATTTTTCAAGTCACAATGCCATATTTTATTCAGCCTTTTCTGCTGTTTTGACACTTATTTTAGCTTACCTGAATGACAGTCAAGTTACAGTGTAGTGATTCCCATTTGGGTTCCTGTGAGTATGCATTTATATCTTATTGTATGGGTGTGTAAAACATTTTAGAGAGACCAATTTGCATGATCTATGCTCTATGCTTGCATGTTCAGGCAGGCAATTCAGAATGAATGACTGTTGCAAAGCCTTAAATGTTTGTTTTTGTGCTCATGCCGCTGTTCTTGTTGCATTCAAAATAGATCTAAGGGTTGACAGCCAAGAGGAATATTAGTTATTTTTTCAATCTGTCAATAGCTGCCTGCTCTACAAAAAAGCAGAAAAAAACAAAAAGAAAAACCCAAATAGAAAAAAAAGTACCTTTAAATGCATTACTTTTTTATGTTGTATAGATGATATTAAGAGTTCAATAGCAAACTACATTGTTTGATTGAATAGAGCTACATATGTTGGACTAATATTCCCTTGCATCATAAATAGATAAATAGATAAATACATGATAAAACAAACAGATAAACAAATAAATAAATATATGAATAAACAAATAACTTAGGAGAATAAATAAAAATGACATTTCAGATTCCTGCATAAATGTTAAGCAAACACTCATGCACCCATTATTTTGAACACCGTTTTAAATCCCAGTCCTTTACAGTAATGTCTTTTTTAAAAACCTTGAGTTTGGCACACAAGATAAAAACTAAGGCATTTAAATTCTTCTGTAAGATGTTGTTTGAGCTATAACTGTATACTTCTTAAGAGGGGTTTGTTGAATTTTTTTTATGAACATTTGCAAAATTACCTTGCATATGTTCTGTGAGGCATTCAAAATACCCTGCATTTTCTTCTGTGTATTTGTAAGATGTAGTTTTCTGTCAACTCATAGCTGCTACCTGCGACCCTGTGAAATCTAGAAATTTTGCTTTGTTTGAAGCAGTGAGTTAACAAAGCTGGACTGGCCAGTCTCATTTCTTAGATCACACACCCCTTCGTATCTAATGCAGAAGCAGAAGTAATACTGTAGAGTCTGTATAAGACATATCGGGCTTTTAAATAAACATCAATGTAAACAGATCAGCAACAGTAGTCACACTTACAGCAACAGCTCTAGTAAAGCTCATAAGAGCGACAAAGTCTCGAGAGAGGTGGAGATCTTGGTAGAGAAGCAGGTCACAGTCAAACATGTGACCTGTTGCACAGGAAATCAACACGAGCCAATTGTGAGTCAGAAGTGTCAAATCACTGATATTTTTCTTAAGCTACCCAATTGTTTTGGTTTGCAAATCTAACAGGGTACATTTAGAATTTGACCCCAACAAACTGTGACGGTTTCATGACAGAAACCATGTGTATAGTTAGGCTATGTGGAAGGAAGGCTCTTCATGTCAGACGAAGATGCTAAAGGGTGCCTAAAATAAAAACACAATTCTCTCTGCTAAATGTAATTTATGTAGCACAAAAATAAGCTCAAATGTAGCATTTTTGTTAATTAATCAGTGGTTATTTTATTGAACACTGTGATCCAGTGCTATGAAAAATTCTTAGCAGAGAGTAAACTGTAGAAGGAGGTGCCATAATGTACTTTAGAGATAAATTAAAGGAGGTCAGATTCATCAGGTCATATCTGTTATCACTAACAGAAATGTTCCACTACAGTAAACAATAGTTTTATTGATCATTCTGTAGGGGCAAAGAAAAAATACACACACATGCACACACACACATACACAAATAATACTAGATATGCTTTTCTTGTGGCTTTGAAATTGCTTACATACTGTATTAGTGCCATAACAGAAATGTTATTGAAATTTAAATAAACATACAAAAAAGATACAATGATATTAATTGGTTCAGTATTAAAGACTTATACAGAACTAGTGTAGTATCCTACACTATAGCCTTATTTGGTTAAGTGTGTTTGAACACCTGTTCTTGCCAAATGGGTAAATAAGTTG
>JAPZDV010000021.1:2073049-2093385 GCA_029814665.1 Acanthurus lineatus
TCTTCGAGCTGTCTGTCTGCCTTATCAACACCTCGACTCACTTCCTGGTTTTTCGTACCGGAGTCTTCAGACAGCGACACACTCACACTCTCTCTCTCTCTCTCTCTCTCTCTCTCTCTCACACACACACACACACTCGCACACACAAACATACGTTACTGTGTCAGTGTGTCACATGAGAGGATTAAAACCTCATGTCAGAGACAGCTTATGTGCCAACCTCGCTTAGCGACAATAAAATATATTACCGAGGATTTATTATCTGTTGCAACTCAGTCGGCAAGCCCCGCACAGCGTTGTGCGGTGCTGGGGAATAAATTTAATCACGTTCTAGTGCAATCATGACGTTTACTGTAAGAGAGGCGGGGCCACGGCGACTGGAGCAACGTGATTCGCTTAGAACTTGATTGACGCCGCTGTCGTCCAATCGGTGCTATTTTTATTACGACAATTCTTGCCGTTGGATCCTGGCATCAGAGTTTTTGTATAGTGACAAATATGTCGGCCTCCGAGAATCTCCTGCTCACCAATACTATGGATATTTTGAAGAGCACATTACTGTTTTGGGATCGGTTTTACTTCTCCTAAACTGCCGTGTTTAGCAGTGCGAGCTGAGGACAGATTATAGATATTTTGGATAAGCTGTGAAAGAAAAGCAGCTTCCATCCCGAGCTAACACTTTGTTAAGCTATGTGCTTGTAGTAAAATAACGTCAGACGTATCGGTCGCTGGCTAGCTTAGCCAACCGTTTAACGTTATTCGTAAATTAGCTTAGACACTGGGATTGCTAGCCATTAAAGCATGAACAGTAACGTGTGGAATATAATGGATGAAACGCCTTTTCTCTGTTGATTATAATCCCAAGAGAGGAAACAGGGCGACCAAGACTGGCACTTCCCATTCACCATTTTTGGACCCAGAACCTTTGTGAAACTCCCCGCAGGTGAGCGGAATTGTTAGCCTGCTGCTAGCCCGTTTAAAGCAACGGAGACCTGTGTAGCTTTAAGCTAGCTAGCTCTAATGTTAATGTTGGAAATGACAGAAAAGGGAAGCTGTTTTAATGCACTGAGGCCGTCCAGGTCACACTTTTTTTTTCTATCACCTTACGTAAACCCTGAACACTGCTTGTGCTTTTGGTTAATGCTTTTTTTTGTGTGTGTGACATATTTTATTGTATCCTGTTTGTTAATATCCGTTATCGTAATGCTGCTGCTGCGACTCATTAATGTAATTTGTCTCCACCCTACTTTCATTTCATCATTGTGAACTCGCTGTGGTCAGCAGTCTAATACAAGCTAGCTAACACCGGAATTTAAAGCGTGCTCAATTTTGCTTCTCATTCAGGTCTTTAACGTTATTATCACTATGCGTCCCCACCTGGTTTAATGTATCACACTGGGGGTTGTGTAGCTTTCACATGTATGCACAAAACGTGATGACTGATTTTAACATTATTTCAGAAATTAAGTCCAGAAATGGCAACTTTGCTTAACGATCACTGAACCCAGAAGTCTGCACAATTACAAGTTATGTACACGCCTATTCAGAGACTGGATGATATAAGGATCAGTAGGATCGGTAGGATTCAAATACTGCGTTTAAACATTCACATTTTGATCATCAATGAATTGAGAGACTCTCGGTGCTGTTCGGCGTGACGCTCCATCCGTTTTGACCGAGAATGGAGCATCTTTCCTGGGCTGAATCGTGTCCACGGAGCTGTCAGCGGGCCGTGCAGGGTTGCGTGTCACCTGGCTCAGCAGCAGCAGCATCAGCAGCATCTTCTGCCTGCATCCGAGATGCTGCTAAGCTCTTCCTTTTCAAAACCCGCTCTCACACTTTCTCTAAACCCTGCACATTTTTGATTAAAAATTGCAATCCTTGTGGTCAGGAAATTAGCATGTTGCCATTAAGCACAGGGTATCTTTAACCATTGTAGTGCATATGCCAAGGCTTAGACTGCTGTTATAACGCTGCCGTGACTGCAGCGGGCCATACACACCCAGGATTTATTTAGTGTAAGTGCTGGAAATGCTGTAGGCTTTTCTGGACGTTAGAAGGTGCCATTGTGTCTCGGGATTTTTGAGCGTTTACAGCACTGGGAGGTGGATCTTCTTTTATGGATTAAGGATCAACATTGTTTTAATTCAACAGCAGCATTGCTCAGATGGATAAAAAATTACTCTGGGTAGAATGAAGAAATAACTCTATCTTCATGAAGCTTTATGGAAATGTAAATAAACCTCTGTATTTGTTGAATATCACCGCAATATTGATTTGAGCTAGTTCACAGCATTTAAAAGGGTAAACCGTTTCATTCTGGGTGTAGCCTCTAGATATGATTGGCAGTGATTTATTGAATGACTTGCTTTATAAGATAAGAGAAGAGAAGAGAAGAAAAAGATAAAGATAAAGAACAAATATAAAAGCAATCCTCACTATTCAAGCAGGAGTCTATGTTCACAATAGGGCATCAGGCTGTGTGTAAGTTTCACATCCGTTTGACTAAAGTAAGAACCTCAGTGTTAGTCTTGATATGACAACACTTCCCATTTTCACAGCCTGCCAAGTTAAGACAAATATTTACACAAAACCTCTTGACAGGTCATGAAATAATATGATTATATCACAGCTAAGGTGCATTGTTTTGCTCGACATAGATAAAATGATTACCAAATATGGACAAATGCCAGTCATGGACATATTTTAATTTGTTGATGTAGTGATTATTAAGGCATTTATCTGAGGTATTCATGGCTGCCTGCATATTATGGAAACCAGCTGCTATGTAACATACTAGCTTGGAGACTTAATTTAGCCTGCTGCTGCCCTGTAAGCTGAACTTAACTTTTCAGCCTTAGCATGACAGTCAACCTAAACTCATAACCTGTGTTATCAGTCAATCAGTTTTTTTGTTTCTTTACTTGTATTTCTGGTTGTGGCTCAGCAGAGCGGGTTTGTGTCTTGTTGCTGTCTGCAGTGCTGAATAAGTCTTCAGTCTTTGGCTGTTGCCCTCTGAGCCTCTCCTAGATGCAATGGGCAACGTAAACGCATGCCGAGAGGCTAGGTTTAGCATGTGGGCATAGCATTTCATATGTAGGAATTTGAAGACTTCAGCTGCAACAACCACATTGTCAGTGTCTAAAACTAAAGCTTTCTTTGTCATCACTTGGCACATTATATAGTGTGTGGTTACAGTGTCATAAGTTTATGTGGCAATGGATGTCCTTGCATCACATGTTAAAGTTACTCTAACTTACCCTCTTGATTGTTGTCTTTGATTGTTGGCAGTACCTACAGCTGTTTTTCCTCCTTCTCCGGGTGGAAACATGAAATATGGTTTCTCATGTTAATGTGTTCCTAAAGTTTTACTTGACACAACTTGCATACATTCTGGCTAAGTGTGTTTCCATTATAGACTCCCTATAGACTGTCTGGCAGGCAAGTTCTGCCTTTTTATGTTATTATCGTTTAGAAAATAGATTTTTGACATTTGTGAATTGATCCAGAATTGTTTATGCCTGCATCACGGTGCATCTAAGAATTGATTTTATTTCCCACCCGTGATTCTCACACACAATCAGACACTAATGGCAGGGGGTTTTATGGCGCTAATTGCCAACCTGCCTTTCAAACACACACAAATTGAAGAGCCATTTGAGCAGTTTGGGTTCAGTATCTTTCCAAAGGACACTTCGGCATACAAGATGGAAAATCTGTGAATCAAACCACCAGCCATTCAGCTCGCTCCATCTTCTGAGCCTCAGCTAACCCTACACTGCTTAGCTTCTGTGCTAATAACAGTCTGCCTTATCAAAGTTGGGGCAAGCCAACTGCAATCTACAGAAGGTAGTACATAGATTATGGATAAATACCTCATGCCACAACCCCACAACTAAAACTATGTCTTTAAGTTCATTCGGAGACAAGCTGGCCCTTGAAAATCTTGTTTTGAAGACTGTTGTTCTGAAAAGGTCATAATCTATTATGATTAGAAAGTGATTGCAAGTTTTTTGCTGAAAACTCATGGTCTTGGAAATTGTGTAATACAGATAAAATAAAACTGTTTGTATTGTCAGCACTAATTTAAACTAGGACTGTCGAAGTTAACACGTTATTAACGTGTTAACTCAAACTCCTTTTAATGGCACTAATTTTTTTATTGCGCGATTAACGCACGTAAGGTCTATGCCTTGGCAGCTCCCATAGTTTCAGTACGTGGCACTAAAATAACATTGCCAACAGTTACAAAGCAGAAATGGATACAGAAAAGGGACTTTTAAATGGAAAGTTTAGCTTTAAAGTTTTGCCCGATGGTTCTCTGGAAAAAACAAAAGCAATTTGAATTTATTGTAAATGCGATTAATCGCGATTAAAATTTTTAATCGACTGACAGCCCTAATATATTTATATATATATATATTTTTTTATAACAAATATTACAGCATACATGTCTTCATTTCTCATTGTGGATTTACCACACTACCCTTGCTCATTGCAATAGAGGACGTATTGTCAACCTCTTTTGTTTAAACTGAATGACTGTTTAAACCAGAGAATGATGAGCGTGCATACATCTTAAACAATGGACAGCAGAAGCAACTATCTCACAAGAGCATGAACATTCATACATTCAGTGCAAGTCCTTGAGCAAACCCAATCTATGCATTTACCTTGCAAAGCTGAGCTGGTTGATGACCCAGTGGATGTCTCAGTCTCTGTGTGTGTATGTCTCAAAGAGAGGGCAGCAGAGGATAAAGGCCAATAGCCTCTTTTCTGTGCTGCCGCCTGTGTTTCTCCAGCCTCAGCACTACAACAGACGGGAAGAGCTGCTTGTTTACCTGACACTCTGCCTCCAAAACACAGTGCTTGGTTACCTGTATGACTTCTTACCTACACTTTCATGACTTTCTTTTACCTGTCTACAGTGGCTGTCTGCCCTCAGTGCTCACCTGTAAACCTGTTAGTCTGCTGTGACTGTGTGTCAGTTTACCTTCCTTCCAGAATGCTAGCTTCTCTTTTCTCTCTCTCTTTTTCTCTCTGCGTGTGTTCTGACATTAGCATAGGCCTTCCTCCTCTCTCACCTGCACTCATCTAACCTGTTTGGCAGTGCGTTGCCTGTTTGTGTGCGGGTGTGTGTGCGGGTGTGTGTAACATTAACCCAACCTGTAATTCACACACACATACCGTAACCAGAGAAACACACATAGCTAATACTCGACTGTTTGTTGCCACGGTATTGTGGGCACATGTTTATTCAATGGGAGGTTTATTAACATTCTGTTAAGGTCTCAGTTTATCATATATCATTACTATTTACTGTGATATTTTTAAATCTGTAGTATTACATATAGTACAGTATTTATAATTCAGGATAATAATAGATTATTGACCTCACCATTTGCCTCAATTAAATACATTTTTCACATTGTTATTCAGACTTGCATTGAATTTTTATCTCTCCTGAAAAATATCTTTTCACTCAGTGTAAATGCAAGCAGAACAGTTGTTAGTTGCATTTTAATTTAACTGATCTGTTATAGTAAGTCATTTAGCGAATAAAAATTCTACATGTGATTAATTAAAAAAAGGGTTCAGACCATTTTTTTAAAAGATATGTTTTATTCTTTGATTATTATAATGAATTAAAAATGTTCAATTAAATAATAATTCTCTTGACTAACTTTAAAGAAAAGTGGGGTTTTTGGATACAAGGTTTTAGGGACTGCTGATGCGCTGCTTTACTCCCACACACAAAGGACTGCATATTCTTATTGTATTATATCAGTCATCACTAAAAACACACCTTTTCAGTCCAGTCACCTCGTGTATGCTGAAAGTGCTGAAAAGGCTGGTGTGGTGTTATGAATTAATATGGCTAGGAATAAAATCTGTATTATATGGCCAACTTTTTGTGTTTGTGGATGTAGAGTTATGATAGATTTCATTTTTATTAAAACATACATCCTTTTTTTTTAAGTGGGCCTACTTGAAAAAATAAACTTAAAAAGTTGGATTGTTTTGTTCATGTTTTTTTTCTGGAAACAAATACAATTAAGGTCTAAGGGATATGAGCAGGATTGACAAATAACTGACTACATGTAACAACATAACAGCAGTCTGGCTCTGAAATAGAATTCTTTGTGGAGGTGAGAAGAGTGAGTCATACAGTGAGCTCACACTGACTTCTCCCTTAAGGTTGGACACTGGATATGGGCAGTGACACAGCATGTGACACCTATTTAGACACTTGGAAAGATATGTCTGTCTTCAAATCATGCATGTAAAAGTGATCTTTCTTGCCAGTACTTTTAACTCTTAAAGTCTTTCTCTTACAATAGTCAACACACATTTTTGTTCCTATCATATCCATGAAATTTGGAGACTGCAGCTACAATCTCTTCCCTAAGATAAAGCAGAAGCACAGTGGTCACCATTTTGACGGGGATCAATTTCTGGAGGTCCAAGATGCCATCTTCTACAAAAAAATAATTTGTTTGCACCACAACCTCTGAACTAAGCGTGGTAATGTAGGAGAGGATGACAGCAAAAAATAAAAAGGTTGTCTGTATTGACTTCTACTGTAGGCCATGAAGTCTGTCCCCGCTTTTGAATGTATATATTGAACTCAGAAATGTCAAGCCCTCTACTGACAATTTGAAAGGAAAAAAATATATATATTTGGTTACTTAAACAAAAAAGAAACAAAATAACCAGGGTCACTCAGTGAGTTTGTCTGCCTTGGGCTGGCCAAGATTTTATCAACGAATAATCAACTGATGAGAGTTTTAAGTAGTCGAAATCTCCATTTCACACCAATCAGTTAGCAGTGGGCAGTTATTTCTATAGTCTTACTCATGTTTGATAACACATTCATGCAGATGGGACTAATTATGTGACTGAAAACTAAACAAAAAACACAAAAAACATTCATAATAAATATTGAAAAAAGTCACAAACACCATCTAAAACAAAAACGCTAACAGTTTACGATGACAGCCTCCACATTAGCCCTTTACGCACAACAAATACATAATGTACAATATATTCAAAGGTATTTGTACACCATTTACTGTAAGCATCTTTCTAAAATGTGTCACAATTTGCAGTTTCTTATCCTTTCGCTGCTGTTGGTTCATTTATTTCAATATGTTGTACATCAACTTGCAGAAGCCTGTCCAGTGAAAAACTCAAATTTTTGTTTGCAGTTTTTTTGTTCAGCTTGTTTTTTCTTCACCTAAATCTGCAGTACAACTTTCTCATAATCATTTTTTAGCTGCATACACAGGAAGTGTGAGACTGTTCTTTATTTAGTTTGTTACACAGAGTCTATATCCTTTAAGTTTGTCACAACACAGTTTTGGCGCCAGAAAGCTGCTCACAATGGAGATGTTTGGGGTTTTCTCCACTGTGAGCAGATGTCAGGTTGACATACCCTTGCTACCATTGTAATACATCGAGAGATGCGAAAATGTTTGAATCAGAACACGTACACCCACATTTTAGTCATTTTATAATATTTTCAATGCCACTATAACTATATTGCTCAAAAGTGAACAGACAATGCTAAAAGACAGGGTGTCCAATGACTTATGACTGATGTATAGTGTTAAACAATTTCAATTGACAGTAAAATATAATTTGTGTCAGTAAGACCACAGTGAAACAAGAATTTATCGACCAATTTGGTTACTTGTCCTTCATGCCTATGGATGGATGCGGCAGAGAAAAGGCAGCCTCCTCCACTGTTGGCCCATTATGTAGTCTTATACTTTGAAAATCATCATCTTCATGCCTAATGGCGTATGAGAACAGACAAGCCTCCTCCACTGTTGGCGATCTGTGGCTGACTTGGCAGCATGAACGCAGCTCATCATCATCACTGCCTTTCAGTTTCGCTTTTTATCAGCATCTCATGCCTTTTTTTTCCTTTTTTTTTTAAATTCATGATGATCTTTGACTGTACACTGACATTTTATTTGAAACTCTGACATCTTGAAATTCTTCAGGTCAAAGATTGTGGCATATCTGTTGAGTGTGCCCTCCACTTTAATTCAAAGCGTAAGTAGATCCTTATACTTATGCCTAGTAGCGTACAAATGAGAAACTAAACTCCTCCAGTGCTGGCAGTCTACAACCTGTTTGGCAGCCGGACCACAGCACATCATCCCCCCTCAGGTTTTGAAGCTCTTCTCCAAGATATTTTTTTCTTTTACTGGTCATTTGCCTTTGTATGAATATAAATTATTTGCCTTCAGGGCTCTCTAAATACTATCTGAATGTTTTCTTCCTGATTTCCTTAAGTGTGGCCAAATGTGTTTTCAAATTAAATAAACTGATATGCTGATGCAAAAAGGCAAAATAGTCTACATGATTTCACCTCCCAGATTGTGTCTGTGCTATTTCATATTCCAGTAAGCAGGAAATGATTTCTTTCTTTGCCCATAAGTACCTTTTGCTTGTTAGGGCTGTAAGAATATCTGCAAGGTGATCATTAAAGACTATGGCCAGCGCCCTCGTTAAAGAAAGACATTGATATTCTCACACTGAAATGTGCAATATCTCACCACCTGAGGCAAAGTGGCATGAAAATTACAGCACAAAAGAGCAAAATGGCATGTTGACAATGCTGCATTTGTCATTAAAAACCCTTCAGGTGCCCCTAACTGCATGCAAGCTCGTTATCCTTAGACTACTGCAGAGTGAAAATTCTTAGAAACTGAAGCTGAAGGACAAATTATGAAACTTTCCTCACTAATGTGTCAAGTAATTGACAAAGGCCAAAATTCAAATGTCAAAATGTCCCATAAAATATATTATTAGTCGGCATGACAAAGGGGCTGTCGATGATGAGAAATCCCAATCATACAGAGCTTTCAACTTCTAAGCTTCACCCAGACTCTCATTTCTTTTTCTCTGTTAATATTGAGCTGCTTTTGTTGCACAAAGCCAAGCTTAACAGTAGGAAAAGTATCATCCCCTAATGCGAAATCTCATTAAATTAGTTAACAGCCTCTTTTTTTTTACCATCTGTTTCCAATATATTCAAAATGTTATCTTCACCTTATTTCAACCCACTTTTTTTTTTCTTTTTGCCAAAACATTGTAGGTGTCGGGCATTGAGTGGTTGTCCTTTGTTGGGGGTTTATTGATGAGTTGCTAATGAAAGGCCTATTAAAGGCGAGCATATTGATCCACTGAGAACCTGATGACAGTATCATTGCAACAGGGACACAATTGAAAAAGACATGCACTTCCAAAAGGCTCGGGAGCATGGATAGATAATAATCATCTTTTATACTCCTCCCTTGATTTCAGGTTTTCTTTACCCATTTTTGGCATCCTTTTAGTCTTACATTCTTGCCCATCTTATCTTATATTAAATGTCTCTTTCTAACCTTATATGTTAGTGGGTGATTGTCAGTGTAAAGAGTGAAAGGGGGGAGGTTGCACTAAAAGGAAGAATAGAGAAAGAGAGAAAAAAAGCATAAAAAATACAGATAGAAAATTTTAGATTTTTTTTTAGCAGCAAAACAGTAATTGTTGCTGTTACATAAACAATGAAAAACAGTTAATTTACAATCAAATCCCATGTGGAGTTCTAATACTGAATTGCCCCAGGCTATCAAAAAAGAGGTAAGTAACATCCCAAGACTCCTTTAATAGTGAAGTGCAAAACTGCTCTTGCAGGTGAATCAAAACTGGTTGATATGGAACATCTTCTTTAACCTTCTTATTAAATGTTTACCACACTAACAAGCTGCTTGTAGCTCACTTTTTAGCAGGTACACATCTGTGTGTTCTATAAAGGTGATAAGTGCTTGCAAGAGAAAGATAATGAACAACAACAGGATTATTCAGTCAAGAGAAGAAAAAAACTGTATATTTGACCCATTGTACAGAAGTACACATTGCAGTCAGAGTGCTGAACAAGTGGATCTGAGTGGGTGAAGTTCTGCTGTATCAAAGAGGGCTCAAGGGGCTTCAGCCCCTATTGTACTTAAAAAGCTTTGTCCTGGCTCCTTGATGGGGATCTAAGAGGGTGCACATTCCGAGTCTTTGTGTATGCGTGTGCGTGAGTGTGCGTGTGTGAGTGTGTGCGTGCTGAGTGTGCATTGGACTGCATTATCAAATGTATCTCCATATTAAGAAACAAACCAGTGTGTTGAAGCCAGAGCCCTGTCACATACAGCTCCGTCATCAGAAACAGGAGTCCACTCAGGCATTCAGCCCCTCCATACACACAGCACTACCTTGTATTCCTGCACTCATTCCCATACTGTATCCCAACCATCCATCTGAGGTGAATCAATAGCTCAGTTAACAGTGCAGGACCGAGTTCAGTGACAGCACTTGTACTCCCAGAAAGAGAGGAGACACAGGGACACATTCAGCACAGCACAGCTAATCACCATTAAAGGCTTACAAGAGGAAAGTAGAGGAACAGGATCAAGAGAAGAAGAGGGAGGGTGAGTGGGAAAGAAAGACAGAGGAAGACAAAAAAAAGGAGAGAGCCCAACAATAGCAGAATGTTACAATAGGGCATCTGTTCCAGTTCTGGGTAGAAAAAAGAAAAAAAAAAGCCCAAGATTTGAGCTGCAATGTGCAGGCAAAAAGATCGGAAAGAGTTTTTTTTTTTTATGAAACTCGGTATGAACAGAGCAACTTACTTCTTTTTGGGCAACTGGTGACAAATCTTCTTCACCTGCAAAGAAAAAAAAAACTTATTAGACCTGTATGACTAACAAAACAATAAATATGAGAGTAATCCAGATGCCTGGACCCAGATATTAGCAGACAGAAAAAGCTAGATTTGAAAGACTGCATAATTTTAGTTTATGGCAAGAGTAGAGGATTCTCATAAGTTAAGTTACAACCTCTTTTACCTTTGTTTTTTTTTTTTTTTACTTGGCTTGAAAAAATACTTTTTTTGTTTTTTGGCTTGATAAGTTCTACTAGTATGACCAGACATAACGAATTAGTGACTCCATTGAGTCCCCAATTACACGCGGTTGTCCAAGTATTAAGCACACAGGCATACACACAAAGCGAGAGACAAAGACAGTGGTAGAAAGAATATTTGCCAGGTTTTCAGCAGTATGCCGCTTTGGCATAGTTTTGACCTGCAGAAGAGCAATCTGTATTTTCTGCTTGTGACCATTACATATTCAGTTGTTAGTGCTCTCTATAATAATCGGTAATCATTTTTTTTCTTTACCATAAGGCAGGCTTCTGTAAACTTCAAAAACCCTCACCTTCCTCAGAGTGGATGGAGAGCAAGCTTTCAGCTATCATCTTTAGGATAAAGAAAATAATGTGCTGTTTGTCATCAGAGTTAAACTGAAAAAAAGAACTGATTTAAATGAAATCTTGTTAAAATTTGTGATATATACAATAAATTATTACATTTGTAACCTAACATTAACATATCTATTTTTTAATTGTTCTGCTTGTTTAACACAATATTCTCCTTAACATAATGTATTAACATTATTCCAGCTGATCTTCTAAGTACACTCATGCTACAAACAAAAATCTTGCTCCAGTTACTCCCTTTAAATATGTTTACAAAGTGGAGGTTAAGAGGTGTTTAAAAAAAATAAACTGGACAAATACACAATACCATAGGGCTATGCTACGACAGTGGCTATACCACCGGCTTTTTGGCAAGGTCAAGGATCCCACCCCAAAAGTGCTCACATTTTATTGCAACAGCAGTAATTTTACCTTTTCCAGAAAAATTCCAGTAAATCTATTATAACGTTATTAAAGTTGCTTGAAGGTAACAATTTCATTGCACTTTTCCTGTCAGTCAAACAGAATATCGAATGGGTACTGTGAATTTTCTTTTTTCCAGTAATTTCCTTAGAAATTATGTCTATTTGATGAACGTGTTTCAACTACCTATGGTGAACTGTATCAAACATTTTTCCTCTTTTGTTTGATGTGTTTCTGTCCACTAAATGTACATGGTTGTTGTTTACCTAGCCTTACCTTACAAAGCTTACACTGCACCTCATTTTAGTTTATTTATTTTTTTACAAAAGTCTGACACAAAACTTAACCATTTTGGTAGTGTCTGCTTGTTTCTTATGTATGGTCTCATCCAGTCGATCTCACGGCACAAGGAATGTGTTACATACATTGTATGTTACTACCAGGACCTAGCAGCAGTTGGTTATGACTTTGATTAACTTCGATAAATTTGCTTCAAAGTAGGGTTTTACTGCTATTTACTGCTAAAATTAAGCAAAAGAAGAAAAAAAATAGTTTGAAAGCAGAAAAATGATAAAAATTCATGCAAATCCTTCCTGCAACGAAGGAGTGGACAACAGGAGACAGTAACTTTATGACATCATGAGTTCATTCCACTTGTCTGTTTCAGATCAAAATGTATTTGTCTTTCAGTAAAAAGAAAGTCACCAAATATCATGGATCCTGTGGGAAATATATTGTTTACTTTTGAGTCTGAGCCAAGTCCGTAAGTCATCAGTTCATGAAATATGGTATAGAACTAAATATTCATTTGCTTCATTTTAATCAATAATTAAATAATTTGAGATTCATTTATTTTACCCTTTAACATTATCCTACTTGGCCTATCACTCTCCTCTACATACATAATTTCATTTCTTCAAGGACAAGGTTGGGCTTCAGTTGCCTGAACAATATTCTATTTGCCCCTCTGGCTGTGCTGTTACGTGGGGGAAAAAAGCAAAAAAGAAGCAAAACTGAACTAAAAGAGCTCTACTTTTGCTTTTGTGGCTGCACAAATTCAAAGTGCTAGAGGCAGACCTAATAAAATTGCCTTTTAATCCAAACTTTGATTGGCATGCCTCTGCAGGACACAAATGGGTCATCTAAGAAAATAAGAATGAGAATGTAACCTATGTCATTTAAAACTGTGGCATCCAAATATGTTATTCTTGCCATTGTGTCAGAGTTCCTCATAGGTATCTCTGACGTAGTGAAAATGACTAATGAAAAATGTATAACTAATGTAATGCCTTGTGAATAATAAGTTTCCATATATTGAGTGAACAATGCACAGCTTGCCGTTTTCCGATAAGGTTTCAATCCATCACTATTACCTTGTATTTTCCAACCCTATGAGCCAGTCTAAGATTTCTAGCTAGCTAGCATATAGGCATTAAAGTTATGGTTAGGGCCATTTTTTTTAATGTAAAGGCAATGGCCACTGTCTGTGTATATCACTGCTGTCCAAAAATGTCTTTGTGTAGCTCTGTGAAATTGATATTACAATAACACAATAAGGATGAAAATTAAAGCTGTGACACCTCATTGGTCACTTAAGATAAAACACTTGACTGATGCTAAATTAGGGGCATTATCAGAGAGCACAGAAAGATATGTGAATGCTGAAACACCGTTGATTTAATTTCATCAGCTCAGCCACAGCGGGAGATGGTTGGGCTTTGAAATTCAATATTCAAAAGCTGTCCTGGAATAACAGCAGTCTTTTTGGTGGATTTGAACAGAAAATATCAGTTTCATGACACAGTAAGATCATATTGCTTCTTGAGCTGTCTGCCATTAATTTGACTTGACTGCGGCCATGATCCCATAGCACAGCAGAGCAAAATGACAAAATATTACAAACAGCTCTCTCAAATGTCAGAAATCTTCTCTGGTGCAGCTCACAAGTCTTTTTATGCCTGCAGCTTTTGGAGTAACTCAGATATGGATAAGATAGCAAAAATGCACATACAAAAGACTTAGCACCAGCTTAGTTGAAACCTGTGTAGAGACTAAATAATCAAGATAGAGTTGAAGATAATTACATGGTGTTCAAACTAGCAAGCATGATGCAAGGTTTAAGCTACAATTACAGTGGGCCAATTCTAACTGTAAGATTGTCATTGGGTTGCCTTTTTAAGAATTAACAAAAATATTATAGGACATAGTATTATATATTTATTAGGGCTGTCAGTCGATTAAAATGGGTTAGGGTCACGATTAATCGTATTAGTGTCCTGAGTTAACAAGCAATTAATTGCACATTAATCGCAAATTTTTTATCCTGCCCTTTTACATTTACAATAAATACAAATTACTTTTGTTTTGTCCAGAGAACCATTTTTTTTTCATCCAAAACATTAAAGCTAAACTTTCCGTTTAAAAGTCCCTTTTCTGTATCCATTTCTGCTTTGTAACCGTTTGCAATGTTATCTTAGCGCCACTTCCTGAAACTACGGGAGCTGGCAAGGCACAGAACATGCGTGCGTTAATCGCGCATTAAAAAAATTAATGCTGTTAAAAGGAGTTTGAGTTAACGCATTGTTAACCCATTATTAATGCGTTAACTTCGACAATCCTAATATTAATATATATTTTTTGAATGCACAGATTAAACATTACACACTGTCTTCACTGTAAAGGTTGTAGCTTCACTAGTTATACTAAGACATGTGTTAATAATGACGAGAACAGAATATACAGTCACTGCAGTTATAAAAGTATGAAAACAGGATTGAAGTTTTGGTTGGAGCTTGTAGAGCAAAGAAGAAGCCAACTACCACACAGCCAATGAAGACTCGTGTATTGCTAAAATCAAAGCGTATTTGTTCTGTTAGACTTTTAATGGGGCTTGCACAATTTCACATCATCAAGAGAATTCTTTCCTACAAAGGATGAATAATGGACAGTGGACATGGCCCCATCACTGAAGTGACAAGTTCAATTTTGATCTGCCAGAGTAGCAGGGCAAGTTGGGCAGCTGGTATATGTGGAAGCATGTGTGGACTTCTTAGTGATGTACTGATAAAATAAATGCCCCCTTTAGGGTATAATGAGTTCTTGTTAGTAGAAAGTTAGCAAAAATAAGTCCATAACAGCATCTGCTTATTCTAGCCTGCTACAATGTTTAACCCCAGGAACATTTTTTTTCTAAATATTATAACCTGCTTTGAGCTTCCTCAATACAACCATAGTAGAGCTAAATAAAGGACTGAACAAGCCTTTGCACTTGTGGGCTTGTAGGGAAAAAAGGTCATCAGTACTATACATCTAAATGATTATCTGGATGTGAATATGTTTAAGCCAAGACTTGATAACCCTGACAAGTTCGTAAGAGGTTTGATGACACACAGTCAAGTTACAAGCTTGCTTTTTAATACTAAACAAGGAAATTTGAGGTCTTTTTCCACTCACATTGTTTAACAAAAACTAAGTTTTAGATCAACGTAGAAAAAGCTCTTTGAAATAACTTACATCTTAACATTGCATTGTAATGATGGGAATTCTGGCTCTTTTTAGAGAGCCCATTCTTTTGGCTTGGCTCACTTAAAAGAGCCAGCTCTTTTGATGCCCAAGTGGCTCCTCAGATTTTTTTGTTGCTTAAATTAATTTATTACCAAAAGTAACGTAAAATTATACGTAAAATGAATTACTGATGTAAAAACATACATTATATCAGATGTTAATCATTTATATGGCTTTATTTATCCACCCAACATGCATACAAACATGGGGCAGAGTGCTGCAAAAAATAAATTATAAAGTACAAAAACAAATACCCATCTCAATTAGACAAAAAGGTCCAATCTCTGATTGTATGCATATAATTTATAAACTGTTAACTATTTACAGTGAAACAACATATACAAGCTTAGAGAATAACACAAAAAAAATTAAAATGTGTGAAACAAAAAAAAAAGCAGCATCCAGGTAACAGTTTTAGCTAGTCTTTAGTGAAGATTGGCATTAAGAAAAACCAAGTGGCTCAGCTTTGAGGGGCTGATCCTGTTTCTTCTCTCTGTTATTATCTGCCCTGTTTTGGAGAAGATTCTCTCTAACTGCGTTTCCTGCTGTCACTCATTTTCTCACCTTTCCAGCGTGTTTTCTGTCTGTAGCGCATATTCTCTCTCTCTCTCTCTCTCGTCTCCCTCCCTCCTACTCTGTGCTCACTGCACTGTCTGTAACCCCTCCCCTCCCGTCCCCCTTCTGTTCAGTGTGGACATACAGACGCTGCCACACATCTTGACCAATCACGTGCGGCTTTAACAGAAAAAGAGGAGAAAAAAAACAAATTGGCTCCCGATCAGGAGCCGGCTCCCATCGTTCACTTCAAAGAGCCGGCTCTAAGAGGTGGATCGTTCACGATCGACACATCACTGTTGCATTGGCTAAATCTGCAATCCAGTTAACTCTGAGGAGAGGTTTGTTGAAGAGGAATTCCTTGAGATGACAAAAACTGCTCAACTTTTGCACACTTTATTTAATATGGCCATTTACCTGTTGAGTTGGGTAAACGACCCTTAGATACTTTGTTGGAAATTAATAAATCTTAATGCAGGAATAATGCAGTTTAAGCTTTTTTGAGGTCTCCTTCCAAAACCAGTTGCTCTAAGATTTCTGAAATTTATTCTAGAGGAGGTGACCTGTTAAGTAGTTAGTGCCTAAACCATTAAGTGATTTATTGGCAAGCAGTACAGTTTCTTGGTTGATTTTCTTTGAAACTTGTATCCAGCATAATCATCTGAGAAATAGAGTCACATATTGGGCTCTTTTGGGCCTTTTTATAGCCCTGGTAGCAGTAATCTGGATCAGCTGAAGCTGCCTGGTTGCTTTGGGGGTATGTTTATATGTGGAAAGCAGCTGTGTCTTAAGGCCAGAGAGCTGTGGTCCTCCAACTCATTGGCCAGCCTCAGTGTTGGTTATTTTGTTCAATTTATTTTCTAAAAGGTTGTTTATTTTACAGTTGTCATGGTGGTGGGTAAAACGAAAGAAAATATTGGGATGTGACCCTGGGTACTCCTCCACAGTGCCAAAAAATTATTTAAATTATTACTGGTGCAATCTCAAAATCTCAGAAAATCATCAACTGACACTGACTGACATTGGACGGACATTGGATTCCCAAAAAAATACGCTGCGCTGCTGTATCTATTAAAATATATATTTTTTTCTTTTTCATGAACTTTTTTTTTTTACGTCATATAAGTACATACTTTAAGTGCCATGTCAAACAAAAAACAAACAATCTGGAGATGCAGCACCAATGACCAATTTTTCAGCAGTGGCGTTCGATTAATTGGCCACCGATTTAAATCGACCAGTTTTCACAAGTGTATTTTGTTACAATTCATGTAGGCATATAGAGAATGTATGAAATGTCCCAGTTTCTTTTTATTTTACTGTAGAAATCAGGTCTAAGGAAAGATTGTTTGTACTGTATTTTACCCTAGCCTCCTGGCCTCTTTGATATGTTGTTTTCATTGAAAGAGAGGTTACCAAATTAAAAATGCATCACTTAGCATTTGTCTGATATACTGTTTATTGAAGTATTATAGTTGATATATACTGAAAAATATTAGGAGGGTCTATTCAAGAGTTAAATGAGTGTTTAATAATGGGCAACGTTAATCTAACCCTTAAGTCTATAAATACAGTGTTATCAATATGGTATTGAGCAAGACCATTCTAAGAAGAGACAGATGGCACCTACACTGTAGTAGCAGAGGGTAAACATTTTCTTCTTTTTAAAAAATCTGTATTGGTATCAGCTGATCCTGAGGGAAAATAATCTGTGATCGGGACAAAAAAACAAGATTGGAGCGCCCCCATTTTCCAGAATACAGCATGTCTCCTAAATCCTGAATGTACCCTGCATGCATTTTGAAACTGCATCTGCCATTTCATGTATTAGATATGACTAAAATTTGGGTTTTACTCAAAGGCTCTGCCAAATGTCCTCCCTCAGTTGAAAGATTAATGCAGAGGCCAGGTCACCACCACCTGCTATTGAGCCTGACCAGGGAAGATCTAATACATTGTTGTCAAATATGAGTAAGACAGGTGGGGACTCTTTCAGGACATAGCAACTTTCCAAGGCCCAGATGAAAAGGTGCTCAGATTGACCTAAACGATCACTTTATTCATACCATTAAGTTTGTTTTGCAGACCTGAGATGCCAGACTTTAGTTTAGAGATGGTAAGTACACATAAACCACAAGGTGCCATGCTGAATGAAGTTTAGGTGATTGATTGGAGTTGCCACTCCATGACGGAGGTACAGTAGGAGGACTGCAGTGTTGTTGAATAACTCTGACCCTGAAAGTGCCCAAAAAGTAAAATCCAAAATGAATATTGCTTTAAGACTTCAGTGAAAGTGGCAGTAAAGTGACAGACAACCCTCACCACTGGAGTAAACAAACCAAGCTGAGCTGACAGCAGCTGAGAGCCAGAAGTAGAGTTGAATAATTGACAATCCGTAAGCCTGATCAGTAAAACTTTTTACACAATTAAACCTTGTAAATAAACAACATGACTCTAATATGGTTTCAGATATTTGTGAGTTGAAACAGGATAAAAGCAGTTGTTTCTTTTCTTATCTTCCCCTGGGTCTTGCTGTTTCTGGAGGCAATGCCACGGACCTGGATTTTCTGCTCCTGGGACTCTCAATCATATGCTTTGTGAAACTTCCTTGGGGCTTAACATGCTATTCTTCTGGTGCCAAATCTTGGACCATTATGTCCCAGCAATAATTGAGCTCTGCCTTTCTGCTCACACTGTCTTTGTGCACCTGTGTTCGAATGATGTCAGGGATAAAAAATCAATCAAGCTCCAGTAGGATATTGAGCTTGCTGAAACCATTGAGAGCCTGAGGAAACTTTGTTTAATAGTTGGGCCCATTCCCACCTTGAGAAAGTGCTGTGAAGATTTTAGCCGGCTTTATGGCTTTAATCAGTGGCTTCAAGTTCTATGATCAGGCAACAGTTACAGTTTCACTGATCATTTTGATGGGTTTTGGAACAGGAGAGACCTGTGTAAATGTGATAGTCTTCACTGCAATACAAGGAGCACTAAGCTGCTCACAGCAAAATTTGTTTTCTTAAAAGCAACACAGAGCCACTCTGAGTGCCCAGTACAACATTTCCCCCACACTGCATGGATGATCCCCTTTTAAATAAGATTTCATCCATACGGGGGAGGAGACAATCTACTGTGCAAAATGGGCAGCAGCTGGCATTTACAACTGTCGTCTCTTCCAATTTAATCTTAATCCCCTGCATTCTGTTAACTCCACCCAAGAAACTGTCATATCTTCCAATTGTGAGATCATAAGTAACATTTTTTTTTTTCTGTAATAATTTTATCACTTAACATGATCAAGATCTCTTGATGATCACATAATTGTGGTTGTCTCCAAATGATCACATTTCTATGCCTGTTTTTTGGGGGGTTTTTGGGTTTTTTTGGGGGGTTTTTGTTTTTTGTTTTTTTGTTTTTTTTTGTGGGGGGGTGTTTTCCTTTTCTAATTAAAGGGAAATCCCTTTTATATTTGATGATATATAGGTCTCCTACAAATAATTGTAATGATTTTAATGTTATGTGTTCCTCTCTCTATGAAGAATGCCACCCCCTTTAAACTCAAAACTCTCATTGCCCTGGAAAAATTAGAATATTTGGGTGCTGAAGCGTAATTGCTGCAGGTCAGATTAATAGGGGAAATCCTGAAGACTCAGAGTTCAACTAAATCTTCTCAGATCTCCTCTCAGGACTTTTAACACAGAGGTTAAAACT
This sequence comes from Acanthurus lineatus, assembly GCA_029814665.1. Taxonomy (NCBI): domain Eukaryota; kingdom Metazoa; phylum Chordata; class Actinopteri; order Acanthuriformes; family Acanthuridae; genus Acanthurus; species Acanthurus lineatus. The sequence continues at coordinate 2,092,595 of JAPZDV010000021.1, forward strand.
CTTGAGATTCATATTTCTCAACCCTAATCGAAAAATCTGTCTAATCCTAGAATGGTGTTTGATATTGTAAGCTGTATTATTGATCTGTCCTAAGTCCAATTCTTAGATGCCACCCCTGAGAAGTGCAAGGGATTTCTTTCCTTCTAAACACAAAAGATCTTAATATAAGAAATCTCTCTCTCAGATGTTCCTTGTAAAGTTGAGCGGCCCTGTGCAATCTCTCTTTGCTGTTTTAATCCAACTGCCCAAACTACACGAACTGACAAAGGAATGAAAATAAGAGCCTGAACTTGTTCTCTGAATATTCTTTCCTCAAGAATTACATAGTCTCACCTCTATATTACAAATTTTGAACAGGATCATTATATGGTGCCTCAAGGATTGACTCAGGGTCCAGTCCTTACTCCATTTACATGCTTCTCACGGCCACCTTTTATGCAGATGCAATATTAATTAAATGTTTTATGCAGATGACATTCAGATTTACCTAAACATGACCTTTAAAAGATATAATTGAATACGTCCACCTTGTTAAACTGTCTTTTTTGTGTTTTTTATTCATGTGTTTATTTTCTATTGTTTCAGAGTTAATTTTTTTCTTTTGCATTTTAATTATCCTCTTATATTGTAAAGTACTGTCATTGTTTTTAAAGTATTCTGTAAAACCTTTATTATTATTATTATTATCATTATTATTATTATTATTATTATTATTATTATTATTATCATAATTATTATTATTATTATTATTATTATTATTATTATTATTATTATTATTATAAAAGTGTAAA
>JAPZDV010000021.1:2095828-2110585 GCA_029814665.1 Acanthurus lineatus
TGTCTTTTGGTTCATTTGTTTTGTTAGGTTAGATATACCCTCCCCAGTTAGTCAGAATTGTTTTGTTTGTTGTTTTGACCTTTGTCCACCCTGAAGTCCTTAGTTATAAGATTAATTTATTGTCACTTATGTAAATAAACACTCTTTTTGAATTAAAATATATAACTCTGTCTGTGGCTGCTTGGGACGTGGGGAAGATGGGGCTTGTTGCGTGTTATGCCTGTGTACCCCTAGGCCGGGCGTAACACTGTGACAGTGAAATGTTGACAATGTCAGTCATAACAACCCCTAAGTTACTGTTTTTATTTATTTATTTATTCTTTTCTTTTCTACTTTGGATACTCAGAGTGGCTGGTGTTCTTGATTTGAAGTAGACTTTAGAGCTGAGTCTAAACCTAAACCTAAACCTAATTACTCATCACTTATCTTTTGCATTGTTGGCTTTGAGGTCTTACTCATGTCTCTGCTGATGTCTTTGCTTTGACCCCTTGAGCTGGCTTTCTGTCTCTCTCTGGTGGTGTTGTTTCTATGAATCCTTTTCACCTAAATCCAAAAGAAAGTTTTTTGACTTGATAGAGCCCTAACTCCTTAATTCATTCAGGCTCTCTGGTTGTGGATTTTGTCTTGGTGATCACTATACATCAACAGAGTTGTTCATGTAAAATATAATTGTCGATGTTTATTCCCATAGATTAAAGTGGTTCCCCTCAGTGGCACCATTCATGAATTTGTGCTAGTCTGTGCACTCAGTCACAACAGTCCTGTAGAACGAATGTGACCTAATCTATTCAGGTTTTGACGGTTTTTATTGACCGTTTGGACAGTTTTTAATCAGCTAAGAGCAAATAAACAACAAAAGCAGGAAGAATGATGTTAGACTGAAAAGGAAATAATAGTAGGCTTTGTAGCTGACAGAAATGTGAACTGTGCCCTTGGTATTGAAGTAAAAAATACCTAATCTGCATTGAGGTCTGTGATTACATTACCACCTACAATGAAAGTAACATCCTGTGATTTGGTCATGTGAATGCTAATAACCAATCGCCTTTTTTTAGTGAATTTGTTTTGATTTTTTATCCAGAGGAATGTAAACAGCAACAACATGCACACCAGTTAAATACTCAGGCCAGAAAATATAAAAAGCGTAATCAGTAAGAACTTGACATTGGTAAACAATGTTCATCCACTCTGACTACGTTTGAACACCTTGGGCCCTATCTTACATTTGCATCCAGCGCAAGTGCAAGGCATGTGGTGCAGGGGTTTTAATTTATTCAGGGGAGTTTCCAGGTCAACCTTTGCCGCCTTATTCAAGGAGCAGCAGAGATATCCTGCTCTTCCCCGCCAAATGCACCACTGGCAAACAGCGGATAGTCTTATCAGCTCACCTCACCCCATCAATTCATGGGTGTTTCATGGGTGTTTCTTTGGTCAAAAATGCATGAACCAATCAGAGGATCAGCTCTCATTCCCTTTAAAGACTGGTTGTGCTGTGCCAAAGTGGCGCAGGCGTATTGCTATCTTACACCCAATGCAAAGGTAAACAGATGACAAATCCATGAGGATGTATTTATTTATTTATTCATTTATTCATTCATTCATTCATTCATTCATTCATTCTGCATGAATTCTCTACCCTGATGGTTTATACTATAAATATAGAGAAATTCAGACAGGCACGGACAACAGCTAAAGGTGGTCCTTTTGGGGATACGACGTACAGGTGCACATACATCAGTGAGTGGACCGTGCAGAAAGTGTGTCAGTAGCTAGGTGAACGTGTCTGTGTTGTTTGCACCTGTACCTGAAGAGAGAAGACCCATTAAAGAAACTTGTTAAAACTCATGTATGCTTGTAGCCTCTTCCTGTCCGAGTATGCAACAGATTGCACATTTGTAGAATATATTTTCAGATGTACACACTAATGAATAAGCAAAACCATCACTGCCATTGTAGGGTGCATATATTTGGGGCTATTAGGCTTTTTGATTCATATTGCGCAGTGAGCACAACACGACATATGTCACATCGCCTTACCCATACAAAGTGGGGACATTATTTGTTTTTTTGTGTGTGTGTATGTGTTATGCGTGGAAGAAATTAGTTTTGGAGACTGACCTCTTTCATCCCTCCTTCCAGTGTTTTTGTTTGTTTGTTTTTTTCTGGCAGTTATATGGATATTTTTACTCAAGCTTAAATACTATCCAAGTCATACTGACCTGTTGGGAGTTAAAAAACATGTCATGTGTTAGCGTAACCCTTTAAAATTTTCCCTTTTGGACTTTTTGAAATAGCTTAGTGAAAAAGCTTTTACCAAAAAACTTTTAGGCACAAAACTCATATATGCATGAATGAATTCATCACTGGATAATCAAACAAACCAAAAAATGTCAAGCATGTCCAAAAAAAAAAAGGCAAAAATTCAAATACTTAAATCTTGATAAGTTGTACTTAGTCAGTGGCTTGAAGTGGTTGTGAACAGGTAAATATTTATGAAAAAATGTTTAAATTACCTGAATAACCATCTAAGTGATCAGTGTTCTATTTTTCTAGTTCTCCACATATTTTCCTGCATGATATATAAAATATTTTGTTTATATGTACTTTTCTATTATATTTTCTGCAACACGCTTTATGGTTGCACTCTACACAATGGTACAATATCCCCAGCTTCCTGATAATGTTATGTGCCTGCTGCTCTTTGATTTTCCCCAGCCCTCTTTTTTTTATCCTAGCTTTTTTCTCCTCTTAATATCATCTGACATTCCTTACCTGCAAGCAGACGTGGTATCACCTGTCGTTTCTCTGCTTTTTTTCTTCTGCAACACGACCTGGTGTGTCTCTCAAACAACAAAAGGAAAGAGAGGAAAAGAATGGGAGGGTGGCAGAAGGGAAGGAGGGAGGGGAGGATGGAGAGGATAGGAGGCTGGTCTGTCGCACGATATCACAGACAGTCCAGCACTGTCTTTGTTATCTGCTCTCCATGTGGGAGAAAGCATCCCACCGTCTTTATTATCATCAAGCAATGATAAGAACGGCCATGACTACTCATCTTCGCACAAAGGCAAACTGATACCTCAAGGCAGTGTATTAGTGTGTGCGCATGTCAGGGACCATGTCTTCAGGCTCAAAATCTTTTTCTTTTATCCTCTTACAAGATCATAGTGTTGGCGTGATTTGGTGAGATTTTGAGATATTGACAATAGTTACCGTCAGTGGCATTTTGATTGTGGTATATAAAAAATCAAAACATGTCTAGCTTTAAAGATCTACAGGAAGTGTTGTTTTCAAGTGTAATGACATGTTTTTCTCCAGATAAACCACAGAGCCTGTTCAGGTTCATCCTCCTGTGTAGAGAGAAGGATTTTGTAGTACTTAAAAGTATACAGCATAGCAAATTTAAATACTTCAGTTTGGTTTTTATGTCTCTCTTTCAATCTCTCTGTTTCTGTCCACACACCCACACTCACATTCCTGACCATGCTCACTATCTGCTGCTAGTGTCATCCAGTTATGATGCACACATCACACGACACAAAAACTTGTGAACAGCACAGGAAATGAAACTTTTGCACTGATTAAAAAAAACAAAACAAAAAAAACTACATTTCAGCTGAGTCTTTTTTTTCAATGTCAAGGTATTTCTAGAAAAAAAAATGCCATAACAGCAAGGTAAATTTTAAGATTCATGAAAAGCTGAGATTTCATGAGAAACATTTTAAATGGTAATGAGCACTTTAAAGAAATGTTTTCAACTAAGAAATGTGTGGAAAATTTAATTTGGCTCTTTATAAAAACAAAATAAAACAGCTCATTGACTGAAACAGACTTTTTTGTTTGATGCATTTGAAATGAATTCCCAATGAGGAACTGACTGTACCTTGACATTAAAAAGTCAATAAAGTCATAATGAAATTAAGCAGCACAGGTACAACTATCTGTAAAGTTACATTTAGCAGCCTTACAAAACAAAAATAGATGGCTTGTTGCAAAAATATTCTTTTTACCTAAAAAACTGAAATGGTAAAATCAGAATCACATTATTAATAAAAAAAAATATTTTGATGCATTTGCTCTGTAACATCAGTCAATTCCCCAAATCACACACAACTAAGTGTGTTTCCATCCAGCTGTTTATTTTTGTGCCCATTTTCAATTTCACGCATAAAAAATCACATAATGTATTGTGATGTCAGTGTAAATCAAGTGTTGAACCACAACCACAATCACACTATCACAAATAAGGTCTATTTACTGACAATGTCGCTACACTGATAAAAAACAATCTGCAACATGGCTACAAATTGGTTACAACATGGCTGCAACAGACTTAACAAATTACTTCTTACAAACATGAAGAACGTAGCATATTTGTCAAAAATTATAGCTTACAAAATGTGGAGACTGCACTGTTACAAATGAATCATGAAAACAATGCAATATCTGTACCATTGTTAAGTTTTTTGTTTTGTTTTGTTTTTTTTATTGAGGTTTGATTAATACTCTTATTGATCTCCTGACATTCAGATAAAATTTTTGAATGGAAAAAACATAATAAAACCCTGAATAAGGTTTACCTTTGAGTGAACGTCAAAATTACAGGAACATGATTTATAACATTTAGTCTAATTTAAGTGATTTATGTTACAGTGTCAATAACATGCATCTTTCCCGCAAATTAAATACATGAGGAAATGAAATACAATAAAACAAATAAAATAACCCAGAATATAGCTTGTAGTGAGACAGATGATGGCACATGAAGCATCTTTCATGTATCACAGAACTGCAGAAAGTGTAAGAATTCATTTTCTTTTGAAAGCTGCTGGGAGCGTCTAAGTCTGTCCCTGGAGTAATGTCAATGGAGGACAGTTGATCCTTTGTTGTGCTAATTAAAATGTAATGTAACATAAGATTGGGAAGAAAAAATACAACAACAGCGACAAAAACAACAAATGCATGGCCAAAATCTTTACTGAGGGATCCCTGTGGGAGTAAAGATGTTCAAGTTCAAGCTGTTTGTTCTATCAAGACAGGAGAGTGAGTTTTAAGGCACAAGTAAATATGCAATTAAGTTTTGTTTTTGTTTTTTTTTAAATGCATGTAGTATGTGTGTCCATAAAAGAGTAATTATTTTTCATCACACAGCTTTGTTGTTATGGTGACCCAGCAGCTAATAACTGCAACTCTCTTTTTAGTTACATGTCAATCTGTGACCTTTATTCTCCTTATTAATTTCATTTTTTGTGTATTTTGATTTAAAGAAACAAAAAAGCCTCATCAAATGGTTTAAATATAGATACACTCAAGAGCATGATGTCAGTAAGACACATGGTGAACGGAGAAAACTGCTAGATGATTGATGTCTTCATGTTCTCTAATATGATGGATGAAAAATAAATAATCTGGAATTAAGAAATATCACCTTTCTCTTCACTTCTGTGAAATTTGTTTTCAAGACTATGTGATGGCAGCTGCCTTAGCTAAAGTTGTAGCCAGTTTTCCTGCTGTTCCCTTCCACTTTTTCACAACGCCATCCTTTCTCTATAGATCACATCTGTGGCGTATTGTAGTAATTCTGTGTCCTGGTGCAAATATTTATCTTGTGCACATGCACATGCACACGCACACACTGTGTCCAAGGAGAGACGGCGTGAGGATATCCAAGCATGTTATAAATCACAGGAGACAAGATCATTGAACAAACAGATTTCAAAATTCCCAGCAAGTCTTGTTCTTTTCTAACCTTTAAGGGCAAATTAACCAAATTAATGAAATTGCATGTAGAAATAATATTTACTTTTAATAAAACACTCATGTTTAGAACCTGTCAAAAGACAATACTTGAACTGATATAACACATAAAACAGGGCAATCATCACCACTTCGATAAACATGACAAATAGGTTCAGATTCTTACCTCCCTTTTAATTGTCATGTTTTTTTTCACACATTGCCTTATGCTTTATAATCATGCTTTATAATCACAAGCATATTGCATTATAACACCCTTTGTTTGTTTCAGAGTGTAGGTCACTGCAGAATGGTTGCCAATAAACAGTTGCACTTATCACAGCTTTAATTTTTCTTTATGATTTTAAATTAAAAGGCAGAGGGCTGAAAAACTGGGTGGAACATTGGATCTTTGGTTCAGCACTGAAAGCTACTTGGTCATGTCTATTCTGAAGCCACCTGCTGTCACTGAGCCCCATAACAGGTTTCCATTTTATCATCCATAAACTCTTCAAGACAAACTGACACTTTTGAATTTTTTTTTTCCAGTGCAAGTGACACTCCGTCTTAAATCCTCTATCTAAATTAGGTCTCAGCTTTTTGAATATTTACTTTCTCACCACAACCCGCCCCTGTTTAACATTTTTGTAGTCAGAATTCAGTCTTGTATAAGCTGCTTGTCGGCACATAAACTCAGCTGAAGAGTGTTTACTTTACTCAAGCACGTTTGTCTCAGCCGCGCAATCCTGTATGTTTTGAGCTGACTCCTGAGATTGGCCTTTTTCATCACTGCAAGTACATGCACACAAACTAGGCTTGCCAATGGCCTGCCTTTTATTTAACAAAAAATATTAACTGTTTTACTTTTTAAAGTGCATCATCTACTTTTCTTCTCTTAAAATTCACCATGATGCATGACATCAATAACACATAAGGTGCATATTGCTTTCTCCTTTACCAGACCTAAAGCTATGAGGGACCTTCTATAAGAACATGTTAATGTACCAAATGAATCACTGTTAAAAGAATTTTGTTTTTCTCTGTATATTAATTGCTCGATAATTTGAATTAAACTGTTGCAGTATATACTTTTTAACCCATATTACAATATTACCAGGAATTTTTCTAACTTTTAATCCTGTCCCTTTGGCTGTATTTTAATTTGCTTCAACTCTCACAGAGGTTCTGTGTTTTGTTGTTCATCTCAACCCTGGACTTTATTTTGAGAACAAATACCTTCATCATGATTGATTGAGATGATTATGGTCATTTAAAGACATTAAATTTCCAGGAAGCTGTCTGTTTTGGATTTCACTTTAACCTGAGCTCACCCTCACCATTGATACAGTTTGTACGAAATTGGTTTGACAGTCAGATGGAAACATAACTTACCTCTTTCTCACTGCTTTTCTCTTCCTGCCTGTAAATTGCTGCCTTCAACACTGTGAGCTGTAGGCGAGAAGGGAAAGGGAGCAAATGAGCTCTGAAATACCAACTCCTTGCTAAAACACACTCAGCATGACCTTTAGTTAACGGACAAATTGAGCTGTGGCCGGAGCACACTTCCGACTTCAGCCAGTTAAACAGCGTTGGGCACAGTGAGGAATGTGTGTGTATGTGTGTGTATCAGTTTTTAGATTGGTCAAGGTCATGGGATGGAGGTGAGGATGTTTAGGGGGGGATAAACTTTTTATTTACTGTGTTTGTGCAAGTTTATTCTTTAGTTTTGTGGGGTTTTTGTGTGTGTGGGTAAGGTGTCATCTGGATCTGTTGGAACCAAACTGAATAATTTGTTCATTTCATTATCTGAGTGACTTGCAGATGTTTGCAGATAGACAGTGACCTTTGCTTTTGATTTACTGTGTGTGTGTGTGTGTGGTTGTGTGGGTGTGCATGTGTGTGTTTGAAGGGGAGAAAAAAAAGAGAGGGAGAAAGATAATAAGTCTAAGCATCCAAAGGAAATAAGTCAGAACACGAATCATTCTGAATGTTGCATCTTATTTCTCGAGGTAAATACCAGTAAATAATGCTTTATGTCATTGTATTAGACACATGAGTGCATGCGCGCCTAATATTAGTATTGAGGGTTTCAGATTTTTCGACAGCTTTTGTTTTTAATGTGGACATTCGTTCAATATCAGAGAGACCTCAGCAATCACAATCCATGATATAAAATATATATATACACACACATATAAATATGTATTAGATTTCTAATCATTTAGTGAAAGTAGAGTGTCTTTCTTGTGCATATTTCAGTTTATTTCATTTTGGTTATAAAAGCCCTTCATGTTACCGTGTGTCTGACCTGCCAGACTGCTGGCAGCACTGTTAGCTGAAGAGTCACATTGGATGGCAGCAGGGGAGGCTGTACCTTTGTATGGTTCAAAGATGGCTTCAATAACTCCATTGATAGTCATCATCACTGGAGCAGAGAGTTTAGCTGAGACTGTTCTATCAGCTCTCTCCACTTCCATCACTTACTTATGTTGTTAGAGATCGTTTTGAAACCTTGTTAATTAAGTTTACAGCCTGCCTTGCTATTACTCTTTCATTGCTCTGTATTCAATGACACAACTTTAAAACAAAAGTTTAAAACTGTGACTTTATTTGGGGTATTAGACTCATCACTCAAAAACTTGACCTTTAGCTCATTGTTGACTAAGTTAAGCATATGCTGGTGGAAATGTGTCTGGCCACGTTCATGAGATATGTGAATAAGTAACTATTGCTGACAAGTTTGCTTTTTTAGCTTAAAAGTCAGTGACAGCTCTCTCATTTAAAGAGAAAAAAATGAATTCAATAAAACAATAGTTGTTTCAGTACCATTTTTTTATCATCAAAATGATTACTTTATCTCTGTATCAACTGGTATCAAGTAGAGATCCAATCTGGGCTTAAAAAAATACATAATTATTTTTCTTTCTTTATTTGTTTATTTTTAACAGCACTACACAACTAATTATGGATCTTGTGTTGTGAATGTGCTTGAATTCTTAACAGGTCATTTTCCAATTATAAAGAATCATAACTTGTTCATAACTTGCACAGCACGCAGCGGAAAGTAGTAGGGTCCACTCTAATTAACAAAACTGTGGTGTCAGAACAGTGCATAGACTTTTGTACTATTGCCTAAACCTTCGCTTTAGGCAGTATCTGAGGACCATATCGGTAATCAGTCTTACAGACATAGATCTGCTTTTTACTAAAAGTTGGTCTTGCCTAGGTTTCTATTGTCTTATAAACTAAACATGGCAGGCCCACTGACCAACAGTTCTCTGCTAATGATTAGTTTCTTTTCTGTGTAAATGGCTCTGATTTCATTTACATCATAACACCAATTCCTCTAATGACTGAATATGAAATACAGCAATAATACTACAGCAATCAAATGAGTCAGTTCCTTTAAAATCCTACAGTGTAATCCATCTGGCCTTAAGTGATACACAGATGTTAATGTTCTGTAGAAGCAGTTTTGTATCCTCAGTGATTATTATAAAACATTCTATTTGATGAACTTCCAATCTTTGCAATTCAGATGTGTGCCCTTTAGGTTCTTTCACAAATACATTGCTGAAGTCATCTGGCATTAGCTCGGCCTTTTTAAATCTCTCTTTTGTTTTCTTTTTGGGTGGGTATTAATCTAAAAGCTACACTCGTCTCCTACTAATGTTTAAATTTTTGTCTTCTTGTTTACAATAACCTTTCGTGTCTTTTTTTATTGCCTTGGCTCTTCTTAATATATTTTCTTAAATATTCTGTTCTTGTTCTCATTACGTCTGTGTATTTCAGCGTTTGTACTTAGTTTTGCCTTTCTTGCAAGATTTTTTTTTCTTTAATTTTCTGTATTGTCATACTGCTCAAGGGAGAACAATGTTAATTTTATTCTGAGTTGTGATTTTACCGATTGGTACAAACTTTGCCTCTTCTTCTTCTTCAACTGAGCCTTAATTAGTCTGCAACTTGCAGGCAACATAATAATTTGATAATTAGATTTATTGGTGGTGGTACTGCATCTGTTTTAAGATTAGAATTTCATTTTGTCCTTATTTTTTTGGGATTTTATAACTTTATGACTTTGAATCTTTATCAAATAAGCTTAATGAGACACAATGATTGCAATTTAAGCGTTTAAATACTAGAGATAGACCGATATGGTTTTTTCAGGGCCAATACAGATACTGATTATTAGTAGCCAAGGAGGTCGATAAATGATATTTGGAGCCAATATTCATTTGCACTTACGTTATTATGTTAACGTTATTGGGCTCACAGTAATGTTACTGGTAGTTGTGAGTGTAGAGGACTGGAATGTTTATTACAATTTCGGGAGAGTCTGCTGCCTTAACTTACCTTCGAAACATATGTCTGCTCTCTGGAGCTTCTCCACTCCGCAAAACTTTTTCTCCTCTCTGCCATGTATGAGAGCACTGTGCATGCACAGCTTTCACTGCTGATTGGCTGTGACGTGGCTCTGTGTGTAACCAATCAGATGAGTGACTGCAGACAGAGTGGCGTGGTTGCACCAGAGCCAAAATAACCCAGTTTTAAATTGATCTCTTTACTGCTGTCGGATTAGAAAAAAAGGCAGATGCCGGTATGCGTCAAAATGCTGGATATTGGTGCCAATAATGGCTGATAATCAGTCTATCCCTATTAAATACCTAATATCCTCTATCAAGTTTACCTTTTTTGTCATTAGAAGATCTAACACATGTGGGTGTGTCACCACCTCACCACCTGGTATATGTTAAAACAGCAATGCGTTCTGAATACAGTCCAGAACTTTTTAGCCTTAGAATTTCCTAATGGTGTAAGATCATTCTGCTTTGTTGTATCTAAATTACTGTAGCCTGGGAAATCAGTTGCCACACAGGACACAATTACTGGGCTTTTACAGCTCAAAAAGAACAATTATCAGAATTTTCTATTTTGCTGTGATTGGCAACAAATTTAAAAGTCTTTGGTGACTGAAGTAATTTTTTTCTTTAGAAACCAGACCATAACAGAAATAATAATAATAATAAAAATAAAGAAACAGAAAAAAAGCTATTAACAGAATTGAAACAGAAAGAAAAACATAAATACATTATCAAAACCCACAGAATTACATTGAAACTTTAAATGTGCCACTTTTACAAACACTTATACTTCACAGCAGCTTCCCAGTAATAACTTAAACTTCAAGGTGGAGATAAAAAACCTTATATTTTTTTTCCAAAATACAACTAAGAAAATGGCAATCACTTGCTAATGCCTCTGCCACAAGCAGAAAACACCAGGGTCCTTCAAACTGTCTGTTCTTTCAAATGTCTCAGAGAAAAGATGGATAGACCAAGATGCACTTGAGGAAGTCATGGCAAAGTAACCATTTCTAGTCTACTTACAATGCATTTTACATTGTACATGAAAAATGCAAAAGCTCATTATTAGACATAGACATATACACATTTACATAGAAAAACTTCTTAAAAGGCTGTTACATAGTCTCAAGTGAGAAACTTTTACTTTAAACTTACCATCTTTACCATCCAGCTACATTAAATATAAATGTTTGGCAAGTTACAATCACTTATAACATATTAATGTCAGGACTTCATAGATGACACAGAGATTATCAGTGTGAGAGTCTGTACTGCTGTCTGCCTTCTATTTTGAACCACAATCAAAAACTCTATTCAAAAATATTCTCTTGAAACTCTGTCACAGCTTCTTTTATCTTTAATAATGAATGAACATAAAGCCATAGTATTATTTAATATAAAGAAATAAAAGCTGTAAAAATGCTTTTATATTTTGCGTAACTGTCTTCACATTTTTGGATCATAACCTCTCTAATTCCTGTAACCTTATTGAGTAGGAGTGCTTTTAGAAAAGAAGTAAAGTTATGCATTTTGCAGTTAACTTGCATTTGTCTGTAAACACATAATGCTTTCCAAAGGTGGACATCTACAAATAGGTCACTGAGTCCTAGAGTTTCTCACACATTTCCTTTACCTGAGGGCACGACTTTGCAGTGTAACAGGTCTCCCTTATCTTTCAGAATCCACCATTCTTTAGCTTGTCATAGCTATTTATTAATCTATTTGAGCTGGATCCCCTTAACAAATGAGACTACAGCCCGACAGACCTTGCATGTGTCTCTGTCAGCATCCAAATCCTTCTTATGATTCTTTTCTTTTTTCCAAATTGTGTTCCTTCATGCCAAACAATGCAGTATTGCTTTCCCTTGATTTCCTTCTTCCACCACTAAAGGCAGAGGAATTACATTTTTCCTGCTCAGTGTGCCTTTTTTATGTTGTTCTACCAGCTGCTTCTTTATGCTTTCATCACACTTCATTTTTTTGGTATATTTCGCAATAGTTATTCTTAAATCATTCACACGCACACCCACACACACACACACACACACACACATATTTATATATATGTTTTTTTGTTTTTTTTTCTTGTTCTTTGTCCCAAATACCTCCCCCTCTTTAGTATCTTCCATGATTTCCCTTCAGTTTTATAAGTGCTTTTTTTGGTTTTTGTTTTGTTTTATTTTTCTTTTTATAAACTAACCTAGAATGTTGAAAGAAGGCTCTTGACATGCAAAGTCTAAAAGGGGGCTCACCCATTAATGGCCATCTTGAACTCTGTCAGCATCTCCTCTTTGTCCTGCTGCATTACACTCTTGTTCTAAAATTAAAATTAAAAAGGTGAAGTTGTCATGCAGAACAAAGAAGATTTTGCTGCAGCTCTGAAACAACTGACCTTCAACTCTTTTGAGCATCAATATGAATTTCAAAAGGCTCATGTTTCTTTCATTTCAGTCTTGTTCCTCCTATGACACATTCATAACAGCTTCGTCAAAGTGTAAGAACCACAAGTTTTGTCACAAGAAGTGACTTCCTGCTTGAACCCATGACTAGGGTATGTTGATATCATTTTTGGGCTGAATTTTGAAACATTCCAAAGTTCATTTTTAAAAAATCTTCCATGTGAAAGTTCATTCCTTATCTTGTTTGAAAGTATTTTTATTGAATTACTCTTCCACATTGCAAAGCCTTAAGCCGAGTTTCACAACGTAGAATAAAGGGAATTAGGTTATTTGTTAAATAATTCAACATTTTAAGCACCAGGAAAAAAGAAGAGAAGCATGAATAAAGTTGAATAGAAGCTATGAAGATAAAAAAAAAATCCTAAATACTACTAATGTTTTTACTTTTTCACAACTAAGACAAGCACCATAAATTTAACAGTTATGCTGCAACCATCTTTTTGCAGTGCTTAGACATTATAGATGACAGACTTCAACTAAGTCTGGTACTCAACCTTAATAGCACACTATGGAGTTTTTTTTCATGTCCTGTTAATAAACAACAAGACAGAAATCTTGAGACAAGAATAACAGTTTGCAAGGGCTAACATGATTTTAAATGTACTTTAAATCAAACTGTTACATTTGTAATATTTTAGAGCACAAAGGAAAGCACATTGCTCATCCAAAAGTATAGTGCATCTTTAAAATACAATCTTTGACCATAAGCAGAGATTTTTCAAAATTGATTGTTAACATTGTTAACATTGTTAACAGTTATAGCTTTGTAAATGCAGAATATACCAGTGAATTTGATTTAAAAAAAAAAAAAGTAAGTTCAACAAATGTTAGTGGTTATTTTGACAAATTCAGTTCCTACGAGAGGTGACTATTCATCAGTGGCACTACTGAGTCATCTCTCTCTCTCTCTCTCTCTCTCTCTCTCTCTCTCTCTCTCTCTCTGTGCTACCTCCATACCTTTGGATGTTCAACAATGGAAGCAGATGTCACAAGAAAATACACTGAGAAGGCACATGCTTTCTACAGATAAATTAGAGTTTTCAAAACAACTTTCATGCGTACTGTCCTTCAGTTGTGCAACATTGCACTAGAAAAAGAGCTAGCTACCACTGTTCAACCATATCTCAGGGTTTTTAATAGTATACAAGTATAAAATACAAGCATGACAATTAAAAATGGATATGTTGTTATCAAACAAGAGCAATTACTTGTTTTAAGACAATAGAGTCTGTTTTTTGGCCATGCTGCAGACACTTGACAAGCAATATAAGCTACCAGGTTTGAAATTCTTCCAGGAGACTGCAGTCCCAAAGTACTTTGTTATCACAGCAACATTTCAGCATTGCTGGTTGATGTGGAACAATTTGCCCTGACAACTGTCATATGGTCCAGCTACAACTGGATGCCTTTCATAATAGTGATGACGCATATTGTCAGCAAAGAGAGTTCACTTGAATCGACACACTTAAAAACAAGCTTTATGCTTGAAAGTCATGCAGCCAACAACCTGGAAGACATTCCTCGACAAAGTGTGACTGATAAGTGCATACATAAAGAAAAGTCTACTACAGAACTTTTTAAAATGGAGTCATTATTTTGCTGACCATCAGATAGTAAATTGGCTATGATTAAGTCCTTTTGATCAGAACATGAACATCAACATAAACAACTAAGCATCAGAGGATCAGCACTACTCAGGAGTTTGGGGTTTGCAGGTTAGGTTCACACTGCTTTTACCCACAGCCACAGCCACACCCTCAGACGTTTAAAGTTGTCTTAAGCACAAGAAAAGCTCACAACTGCTTCGGCATTCCTTATTCAGATTAATTAAAAAAAACTATCTGTCCTTTGTTTCTTTTCAAAATAGCAGTTAAAATCTATGTTTATAATCACCCTCTCAACACTTTTGATTTATACTAAGATACAGCCTGCGTTTTTGACTTAAAAAAAAATTAATATTTTAGAAGAATGACACTTCTGTAGATAATACAGTGGTATAAACTTTAAGCTGAATAAATTTTTATTC
Organism: Acanthurus lineatus; assembly: GCA_029814665.1. Lineage (NCBI taxonomy): Eukaryota > Metazoa > Chordata > Actinopteri > Acanthuriformes > Acanthuridae > Acanthurus > Acanthurus lineatus. The sequence goes on from JAPZDV010000021.1 coordinate 2,110,411, forward strand.
ATGACAGCTGCTATTAAGAGACAGAATCTCCTGACATTTTTATTTGTTTGTTTTAAGATTTTACTGATATCATTTGATGCTAGTCTAAGTATGCATAGCTGGACATAGTTTCAATTCTGATTTGTTAACTCTTAAGTAAAAATGGACCCGCTTGACATTATAACAATCTACCTCA
>JAPZDV010000021.1:2113146-2137831 GCA_029814665.1 Acanthurus lineatus
TTACTTTTAGTTATTTTAGATAGCCAATCCCAAATTATTAAGCCCAATATAGTTGGAGCCCTCTGTGACCCAACATATGGGACTTTAATGAAGATTCCATTTTTCACCAAAACCTACATATCAGAATGGTAAATGTAGTTACCATCTCTTATTGATGTTGTTTATTAGCTTGTTAGTTTGTAACTAGCAGTGGCTGACAGACTGTTGGTGGTTCTGCTGATACAAACAGTCCCTTTCTGTACTAACATGTCTGCTCTGTGGTGGAGGTTTCAGATTTTTGTCTGCTGTTTACTTAAGATTTGTGGCTTACCAAATAAACTATGTTCCAGGTACATTAAAATTTAAGATTTTAGGAAAGAAGGAAGTAAACAGACATCTCCTTTTCCAGTTGAGGACTGTGAAAATACCTTTTTACAGATTAACTTTGCACAGACACAAGTCAATTTAGTCAAGGTCTCTAATTTTGGGTGACATTAAAACACATTTTGATCCCCTCCAATCTAAATGAATAAATAAAATAAATTTAATAAAGGGGATAATCAAACTAAACATGTTACACAGCCCTCCTCCAGTAAGCCATGCTTTATTCAACAGACACTTTTCACTAGGTTGCTTTCATCTGAATAGAAATGTTTGGTGAATAAAGTATGGTTTAATAGAGTGCTTATGTTACATGTTTCAATTTCAATTTTCAAAGGTCTTTTACAACTTTTTACATGGATCAGGAAGATAGGGGAATTAAATCTAAGAAAAGTAGCATTTAGTTTCCAGTCAGCAACTAACCTGCTTTTTATGTTTTTGTGTGAGATCATTTGCGAAATTCCATCAAAACTGCAGCGTACAGTTAAAAAATAAAATGAACAGTTAATCAAAGAGAAACACACTGAAATAACTTAACTGTATTCTATCTCTATTAGAAGTATTTTCAAGAAGTCTTGTAGTTCATGAGGTCATTATCACATTTTTTGATAGCTGTATGTATCTAGTATATCTGTACTCGTTGAGATTACAAGAAAACTAAGTGCACAAAGGATGATATTGCAAAGAGGGATACTGTGTCAAAACATTAGGATATTTCATCACAAATGCTAAGTCAAAGTTTGACATGATATTGCATGCTTATTTTGACAAGGAGCAGCTAGTGGCATCAATAATGGAGAAAATCTGAGTCTTTCTATCAATCACATTTAACCCATGGTGGCTGAAGTCAATAGAACATTACTTAAATCTCTCTTTGTTCTCAGTTTTTTTCTTTCTCTTATCTTAAAAGCTGTTCAATAACAACACTGCAGTCTGAACTTGTTCTATTTAAAAAAGCTGTATGTTGAATGTGTGTAGTCTGGCAGTGTGTACTACGCCATCGATCGATCAACACCAGACCTGAGCAGCGATGTGCTGGAGCTCAGTCTTTTGTGAGCTTAATGGCAGCAGAGGGTTGGGGTGCAAATGAAAACTGAGCCAGTGGGCCATTAAACAGTGGCCAGAGGAGTGTCTCCATGTAATGGCTATTGAACAGGCTGCTCCAAACGAGAGGTAATCAAAGCCGAGTGTAATTACACACTCCTCTGTGCTTTTCCAAAGCCAGGCCATTGTGCCCTGAGCTCTCCACATCTAATGACACAGGTAAAGGATCAAGCGGAGCTGAGGATGAAAAGTGGCAGAGCAGGGATGCAATTATGTACCAATTGCAAGGCGGTGTTCGCAATTTAGCCTCATGACAAGGGCAAGAATGATAAATGCAAAAAAAGAAAGAAAAAATACCAGTAGCTATGACTAAAGGTAGAGCACACACGGCGTGAATCAATACAAGTGATCTGTTTGCATTTTAACCTTCAAACCTGTTGCACCTGGGCACAAGTGAGGAATTCTGTCTTGGAGAAGTCGCCAGTGATTTACTATCTTTGGTCAGCAATTCAATGAATGATTAAAGAAATTAATGATTATTTCTATGTGTGCATAAGTGTATGTGCCATGTTCACATTAGTTTAGAGTGGGCTTAATGCAAACAGAAAGAGAAAAAAAAGTAGGGATGATCTTCTATATGCTTTGACTGCTTAGATCTTGAGTTAATATATTACATGTTTCTCTGTCATGTTACTTCAAAGCCCAACCTTGATTTTCTGGTTTAATTTAATGTTTTGAATATTTCTTTTGTAAATTTTAAGATGGCTTTTCTCAGTTTGATATGTCTTTTAATAAGTTTTACACCACTGTGTTGGCTTTGCCTCTGTGTTTTCAAAGGCTAGTAATTCATTTTTATATTTGTTTGCCATTACATACAAATCAGTTTATTTCAATGGACATCACAGGGAAAAAAAACCAAAAAACAAAAAATAGTGTAAACAATTTTCCTGAAAATGTAACCTTGTCAAGGTCAGAAAGACTAAAAAACTTACTAAACTGCATATACTTTTGCTAATGTTGATGCAAAAAGTGTGATCAAAAAAGTGCAAGACTGTTCCTGTTGTGAATGAATGGACAGTGAAGTTTATGTAAATGCAACCTTAACTTTCAAGGGTAAGTATTCAAATCTACACTGCTTAATTACCATAAACTCCTGAGTTACATGTGTTTTTGTGAACACCAAATGTTCTCCCTCAGACTGTGACAGTAGCACTCAGCATTCTGACCCATGGGAGGAACCCCGCAAAGGTCTGCTGAACTGATGCATCAGCTTTGCTCTTGGAGATTTTGTCCCTTCCACTGCATAAAAAGCTATTTGGTCTCAGTTCGTACCTGAAAGTGATTTTCAATTTTTAGCAAACAACTATCAGGATCTGCTTCTTTTCTTTCTCTAGGATGTGACAGCTCATTCCAGTATTGTTTCATTGTCAGGCAATACTAATAGTTTGTATAACTGCACTGTGATGCTTTGCGCTACATGTTTACCTTAGCATGCTTACATGCTTATAATAGAAATGTTAAGATGCAAATGAACTTACAAACATCACTGAAGTGTGTATGCTAGCATTTGTTATCTTGCACCACACAGCAAGGTTGGTTAATGGGAACACTTTGACCCCATGATTACAAAAAAGTGAATACAGTTTATCATGTAGCCAACATCAAACTCTGTAACAAATGCCATTTTAATCCATCCCGGTTTGTTCCTACAGTTGCTAGGGGATCAGTAGAGTCGTTATTACACATTACATCATCTGGAAACCATGGGTGTCTGTATAGAATTTTGAAGTAACCAGCGCACTAAGATATTTTACTGGATAATGACAAATGTGACCTACTCAGGGCGAAAGATAATAAAGGCATCACCAGAGTCAGTGGGATTCATTTTCTTGGGACCATGGATTTTTATGCAAAAAGTTAAAGCTCAGTTGATGAGATATTTCAGTTAGGACCAAATGAATGTCGTTCTGTGTTATTGTAAAAAATAAAACATTCATTTGGAAACACACACACACATATACACACAGTCCTTTGTGGTGTCCTCAGCAGTAACATTAATGATAAGAGCAATTGATTACACCACAAAATTTGCCATTGTGTCAACTTCCTCTAAAGCTTTCCCTCTAAAAAGAAAAGTCAAAACATTATTTTTTCTATCAAAAGTTGGAAGTCTCAATAATCTGTTTTACTGTTTTAAATGTGTCTTTGTGGTTAATAAGACAATAATTGTTTTAATCATTAAGTACTTTGCTCATGCTTTTCCTTTAATTAACAAGGTCTAACAAGCATAATTGGACACCTACAGCTTCCATTTCACCCTTACATGCAGCTTTTTGAAGTGCTAAAGGAAAACCAAGCACCCGCTGAAATACAATACGAACATGCAGCTGTCATCATATTTAATGGTTCAAACAGGTTCTCTGGCACTTCCTTTCTTTAAAAGCATTTTCTATTTTAACCATCCTTTACTAGCTGCTAACAAACACACTCTGACATGCAGATATACACACTTTGCTTTCTAGCTTGTTTGCAGTCTTTTCAGGTGGTTTCGTCTTCATGCATTAATAATCGCCTCTGGCAAAAGTTGATTGCTGTTAAAGTGTCACTAAAGGTGATTGACAGCTGCTTTGCTGTTGACATTTACAAGCTGTTAAGGAAGATGCCCTGTCACCAAATACTGATCTACATGCAGTTTGATTTAAGAAGGAAATTGGAAACCCAGTGAGGGAGGCATCCTTTCATGCCAGTCTTCAAAGAATTATATTTTATGGGGAGCAATTCTACATAAGTGATTTATGTTCAGTGACATGCTGAGTGCCAATGTGGAAAGCACTGTGGTGTTCAGAGCACAGCAAAATAGGATGGATTATTAAAATCCTTAAACACTGGCATCAGGAGTATGTGTTCTCTTAAGGGCAACTGGCATTACAGTTTTGTAGCTATTACCAAAAGTTTTAACACCTTAATTATGTGGCTACATACACTATCAACTCATCTGCTGATTTCAGTGTTAAATTACAAAATTTAAAAATGAGCATATTTCTTGAAACAAAATGTTTATCAAAGAGAAATTTTGACCTGCCTGTGTCTCTACATGAAAGGCAGGAAATGTCCTGGATGGACTATAAATTCACACACCAAGGCTGACAATTTTAACCATTGAATAGCTGTTAAATTATTAATTAAAATTACCAATTTTTGGCACCCTTTTTGAAATGAATGCTATTTTTCAAAAAAGGAAAACTTTCATGAAGGTTATGATGTTCAGATTTGTTGACTGTTTCAATAAGTTGTTGATTTAACATCATGATCTCTATAGAGGATGTGGTCTGTGGTGCTGTTAAGCTCTATTACCTGATAGTGATTGTTATGTATAATATTGTTAATCCTATTTTTCACAATAAGTTTGGGCTAAATCTGTGATTTTAAAAGTGGGCTGTCATGGAGCGCACAGTTAAACAGTGGGCCTCAGCCAGTGGAAGTGAAAATGAGGGACAAAAATTGATTACTATAAATTATTATTATTGCCATGTGTTTTAATCATAAAATAAAATTTATAATAATAACATTATGAAACTTACCAAACCTACCAACCATGCCTCGCCAGTTTGCTAGCTAACATCTAGCCAGCTAGTGCTTTTTCACAAAAATAAAATTTTTGAAAAGAGAGTCCTGGAGGTCAGAATGCCTAAGCAACACCTGCAGTTTAAAGAACAACTTAATTTGACCAACACGTTTCACCAGCATTAGGGTCATCAAGAAACACAATGCAGACATCATTTAAATAAGGTAGGTATAGAGTATGTTGAGAGTCCTAACAAGCAGGCCAACAGCCCAGCTGACAGAAGCTCAGCTGAAAAGAATAAGCAGGAGTGTAAGTCACAAGTTTAGTGAAGCTGCGCAAAGTATGGATTTAACATTTTACAAGATGTCTTGTTAAAGAGACTTACCGGCTTTAAGCTCATGTTATTTTTGGGGAATGATCGCATGTTAAAGTTTGTGAGCCCCTGCTCTAAATAACAGCTAAGCTAAGAAAAGTAAAATTTGAAACTACAGCATCTCTGTACTGGATGAACAGAGATAAAATCAGTTTAGTATTTGCCATGAAGTCTCATGTAGCAGTAGGCCTAGTAAATATTTGACTGAAGGTAAAACAGCCTAATGTTGATCTTTAAAAATACCATACTGTTCCTTTAAGACACTACCACTTAAAATTCGCTGCAGGGTTTAAAGACCACTGTATAAATTCATCTGACAGCTGGAGTCAAGAAAACGGATGAAAAATACTAGCAATTAAAGCAAATTGGTTGGCTTTAGCTGTATCCTCCATTATAAATAAGGTGGACAATAATAAACGGTAAATGCTAGATTATTAACAGACCAATATCGGCCTTGTATATTGGTCTAACCCTTGTGTAATACTCAAAACAGTCACCATTCACTTGACAGCATGATAACGGCTCTCCACAGTCTGTCACAATAATCCTTTGCACAAAGAGCTGGCATTGGGCAACAAGAGAGAGGCAGAGCAGTCTTAACCATGTAGAAAAAGGGCATTTTCCTCGACTAGTGTGTTTCAGCGACTGCAGGCTCCCTTATCTGAGAGTGTCAGAGGTAGAGAGAGGAGCTCAGCTAATCCAAAACAGCTCTTCTCAGCTAATCTCAAATGAGATGGAAATCCAGACGATTCACAGGGCCAAAAACATGCTGCCTCCGTACTGTAAGATCTTGCTTTTAGAGAAAAAAACTACAATAATTTGTAATAGTGGTAAGTCACAAAGTAGTAAAAAAAAAAAAACTCTAATAAGTCAAAGAAGTTATTGCCTGCTTCTTTGTATTGTGTTTTAGGGCCTAATGTCCATAATATCCCGCCTGAACCCCTGCTGCATTAAACATTTGCATATAATATTGACAAGTATTAGAAAAAATAGGGTGTTATTATTCAAACAGCAGAAATTACTTTCTCTGATATCTCATGTTTTATTATATGTGCAAGTGACATCACAGAAAGAAAAGATTGGAATTGCTCTTTAAAGCTCAGATTTTTTTGCCAGCAGTCATAAATGTAATTTTAATGCCTAAAATGTGCAAAGAAATAATAAGTATTGATTTTATCTAGATGAAAACCTTCTGAGAAGAATTTATACCATTACTGGACACTAATAAGTCTTCACTAATATTCCTATGTGCACACTAACACAGTAATTTAAAGAATAATAAGCAGATAACCTTGCATACCAATGATAGTATCTCATTAAATTATGCCATTAAACCAATTCAGTGCAGGAGCTTGTGTAAACTTGGATTAAAAAGAGCACATGATGTGCAATACCTTACAACCCTATCCTTTTATCACCTTCTCTCATATAACATCCATTTAACACAGGGAAAAAAAGCGGAAAAAAGCAGACCTAATGACAAAATTACTGTCAAATTGAAAAGAAAAAAAAAGGATATTTAAACCTTTTGCTGAAACCAGGTTAAAGGAGCATCTCCATTGCCACAAAGGCAGTGTTTTCACGTTTCTGGTCTTCCTGGATTAGTAATTAGACCCTCTGGCCATGCTAGCAGCTCCATGAACTGTGTGCACTTGTCCTTTCAGCTCAATACTATTAAGGCCCACAATGTCAGTACCAATATAACAACATATACTACTACTACTACTAGTACTACTACTACTACTGCTACTAGTACTGCACCTGCTACTATTACAAATACTACTATTACTACCACTGCTACTACAGTTAATAATAGTAATACTTCCTTCCACATATGTACATTAACATCCAGGATGTACACATGCAGATATATTGAACACTGTATAAAAGTCATTCTCAGAAGATTTTATTCAGATGTTAATGCTGATAATAATGAAGTAAGTTCTGACTAAGGTAGGAATATATGTTAGTAAAGTCAAGTCTAGAAAAAAAATCTAATTTGACCTCCATTAAAGGACAAAACACATTTTGTTTGAGGGATTATTCTTTTAAACAAGTTTGGACCACTACCAGGTATTGTCAACCAAGGAGGATGAGGAGCTACTGAGCAGCACTGAGAGGGTTCTACTAAGCTTTTGCTGTACACATACTGTGTTGGCCTGACTAGATTTTACTCACTGTGTTAGCACAGCATGGTACAGATTTGCATTTCCATTAAAATGGTGCTGCCTGCATGAGGCGTGTCCTTACCTGATGACGTGCTCATCTGAAGTCGATTTTTATTTTAGATGGGAGTGTTTTTCCATCACACGGCACAGCAGGTAAAATACGTTGTTGGTTTGCAGAGGAGCAGTAAGAACATGTTGTCTGCAGCTCATGTAACATCTCACTTTGTCTGATAGTGCACACACTCACTGCAGATAAGTTTGTTCAAGAAGTGCTACTAACAAAGCTCCATTAGTTTAGTGATAAACATCCTTACATCGTAATTCTTCACAACAAGAGTCCACATTTATTTTGTTATAGATGCTTATATTAAGGAGCAGTAAATGAGAAAATCCAGAAATGCTGTTTTATCAGCTATAACATGACTCTTGAAAGCTTTGCTGAAAGTAAAAATTATGAAACATAATAAAGTAAAAAGCAGACATCTTAAAAGAACAAGCAGGGATTGGGAAATTTAGTTAGAAGCTACAAAAGTACTAAGAGCTGAACCATCAAAGACCTTTTAAAAACATCTTTTTTGCAACATAAGCTTGTTTGAGGGGGAGAAGGGGGGTCTTCATGGGTCGGCCGCAGTCTGTGAGACAACATCACAAACTGCTTGGAGGTTTGGGGGCTCAGCACAATTTGTTGAGTTTAAAGTAGTAATGGAAACGCAAATCAGCAGGACATGATTTGACCCGGCAGCCAAAATTGCCAATAGAAGGCCGTGGATTAGACAGTTAAAAACAGGGACTGAGATATCAGCACAACCCCTCAAACTGTTTAAATAATTTCATGATCTACTGTATCGAAGGCTGCACTGATAAGAAGCAGCAAAATAGTACAGAGCTCTGCATCTGTGTTAAAAAAAGGTCATATAAGGAGAGTGTGTCTTTCCTGTAAGTGGAACAAAAGTGATTATAGTCTATCTTTAATTGTGATGTAATTTAAAAAGGTAGTTAATCGATTAAATGCCTTTTTTAATCACTTCAGGGTCAATATAGAGAGAAGGAGTGAATATACTATTCAGCAAAACATGCTGTTTCAAACATTGACAAAACAGAAGAAGTGAAGACATAGATAGGGAGCCAAGAGACAAAGAAAGTCCAAAATCCACCAAAACCTTTCATCAAATCTACCAGTTAAAAGTAATCAAAATCAAACCAATAAGAGTTTAGAACCGATACAGGTCCTCACATACATGAACAGCAACATAAAAGAGATGCAAAGTTTGTGTGTGACATCAGCTGGCAGAGACTGAGAGACAGACAAACAGAGGGACAGAACACAGAGATGGTAAACAGATCAGGTTGAAGGTCTGATTGAAACCTCTTAAACATCATCCTCAGATACAACACAATATCAGAGCCTTACTTACATATGACTCTGTGTGTGCGTGTGTGTGTGTGCGTAAAAGGCAGTGACACAGTCATTCATCTTGCAGGACCTGGCAGAGAACACTCCTGTCTCACTAATGGTGTTATTTGTTATTCAGACGCCAGGCAGATGCATTCTTTGATTCTCTATACCCTTCATCTTTGTACAAATTAAACGTGTACGTGTTCAGACACACGCACATGCACACACACACACACACACACACACACACACACACAAACCTACTGAGATCACTTTTAGGGAAATGATATAGATTTACATTCATTTCATTGAGACTTAACATTACCTTTACCAAAATCAATGACTTGAAAATGGCCTGTTCTCCAGTAGGGGCCATGGCTTTTATCCCCAATTATATCCTCAATTAACTAGACTTAAGTCTGAAATGTATCTGTGTCTAGCCAAAGTCATGCTCACATCCACTCACCCACCCCAAAACACACACACCATTTTACTGCGGTCTTAATAAAACAACAGCGATCAAAACAGACAGCACAAGGAAGAAACAGTCCTGATCATTACAGTTAATAATAAGAGGGCCTAAACACTAAAGCATACATGAGAAAATCATAATATGGGATGACATCTCATGACAATAGGCACTTGGGCACAGGCGTGGTAAAAACCCTCCACTTATCTCAAGAGTGAGAGAGCAAGACCCCCAGATTTAAAGAAACTACAACATCTCTTTGAAGTCATTCTGTGTCTGTGGTTGCTTTTTGTGTTTTTTTATTGTCTTGTATCTCTTCATGGTCATTTCGTATCAGTTTGTTGATAGTTTCAGAGAAGAAGTTGAAAAAGAATTCTGCATTGTCCGATCGTGCTTCATCATCAATCAAAGCAGTAAGCAACTTACAGCACCTATAGACCAACTCCTGCTCTGAGACAGTGTTTTGGTCAAGGGCCCTTACAGGATAACTGACCTAGTGTACATGTTTATCATGGTGACGGAAACCGTAGCACTTAGACAGAACCCGTGTGTACATTCATGCAAATCCACGCAGAAAGGTCCTGCCCCAGACAGAGACTGAACCTGGGATCTTCTAGCTGTGAACCACTGTGTTTCCGCTCTTTCTTGTGGTAGTTTGTGTCTCTCTTGGTCCATGTGGATTGTTGTATGTAAGTAGAATGGAAATATTGTCTAGCTAACATAAGAAAAGAGTGGAACAAACATGATTTTTTATGTGTGTGCTTAATGTCTGGTTTCATATTAATTTGACTAAGTAGTTAGTTTCTTGTTCTTCTGTGGCTGCTTTGTTTAATTATCTACCATTTCTAAAAAAATTGTTAGCTATGCTATGTTGTGGGACATCTCATACAAAAACTGAATTGCCATCCATGCTTACCATCATCATCAGACACACATGCACACCAGAGATAGGGCCTCGAGTTTGCGACTCGGAGACGCACTTAAGTCGCACACAGAGTGACTTCAGACTTGACTTGGACTTGTGCTCAAAAGACTTCAGACTCGACTCAGACTCGTGTTTTGGGACTCGTGAACAATCATGTTTTCTTTTTTCTCTTCTTTTCTTTTTTTGGCGTATTAACATTGGGGAAACTCTGAAACGTCTGACAAGTTTAATGTCATTCCCTCCTTTTTGACATGGTAACCATGGTAACCATATTACACATTGGGTGCGCGGCTCGCAGCCCCACGCATTAGTATCTCAGATGACACTATGGCGACCAACACAACCGCAGCTGCTGCTGGACCCTTTGTAATTATGTTTGGTTATAAAAACTTCAAACAAGATGGCACCAACAAAAGAAGCGCTAACTGCAAAGTCTGCGATAACAAGATTAAAGACCCTGGATCAACCACATCAAATTTTATGGGTGAGTTTTCAGGCACCTGAAAACTCACCCATAAAATTTGATAGGTCCGTCACATTAGCGCATATGGACAGTTAGCAAACATGTTTAGCTCAGCATTAGGTATGTTTAACTTACCTTGCTACCAGCTTTGAAACTGAATATTTAAATAGACAAGCTTGTTAATGTTTACCCAGTGCATTAAGAGAATAATAAGTGAAACCATTCTGATCTTATTGTAGGTTTATTATTGTTAAATATTTTGTTGGCAAAACAACACCGTTGATTGTTTCCACAGAAAGGTTACTGTTTCATTAGTAAACAAGTTAAGATAGCCAATAACTCCAATGATATTCCTTTGTGAGTTTTACTTTTATGAAAGGAATCATTTTTGTCATGCAAAGAAAGGTGCCTTTTGGAACAAAACTGGTCATGTTTTGATATCACCAGTTTATAGACTTACAGTATTTTTCAGATAATGTGGCAGCAATAGTTTTTCTTTTTTTTGTGAACAAGTTTGCAAATGGCACAGAAGTAACATATACAAGTGTTTTAAGTACTTTTAAGTGTTTTGTTTACAAGTTGTTTGCATTTAGCCAAAGTGTGATTTTTTGCACTACTTAGAAGGGTGTTAATTAGCCTAAAATGCCTTTGACTGGGTGAAGTGTAACATTTTCTATTTTTTTGGAAATTAGGAAAACAATGTAGGAACATGCAGGTAGAATTTGCCCATTTTGAAGCAATTTGGAAGTGCATCTTAAAGTCAACACATATGCACTTATTTTTACAGGAACATTTTAAATTGATGTTGATGTGCAACAGTGTTTTATTGGAAAAACAACATAGAAAGACATGTTCATCAAAATAACAATATTTATTATCATCATTATTTAAATTTAAAGATACATACAATAAGTGAAATACTCACTCTGGCATTTTTAGATTAAAAAAAAAGGTCTTCCCCAAAACATCCAGCTTCATTCTCTTTCAGAATCAAGATGTGTTTCAAAACACAAATTAGATTCTCACCCTGTCTGGTTTGTGAAGACATGTATTGTTTATTAAAATCGCTGCCAAGGAACATAGTCATGAGATACTATTTTTGTCCTCTAGTGTCAACATCCTAGTTAATAACAGGCGAAGTATGTTAATGTGGTGTTGATTTTTGCAGAAATTGATATGAATATATTGTATGTGGACCTTAGAGGTAGATAAAAATAAACATACATGCAGGAATATACAGATATATATGGTCTCCTCTCAGCCCGGTCTAATTTCCAGCTTGTCAAACACAAGCTTTGTCACGCCTCTTGGCATGTGATGCAGAGTGAACCTTTAAGTGCCTGCATGACCTCCTTTAAACCTTGCATTAAAATGCATCAATCAAGGTTGTATCCAAAGACTATTTAACCTGATTTCCATTGACATTTGATATTAACATGTGTCTCTAGTGTCCACACTGAGATTGACGGTGATCCACTCACTTTGTACAGCTGCTCCTTCTCTGGTCTTGTTCTTTCTTTTTCCTTAAAGCTTTCTCAGTTGCATGGTTCTAAAAAAGCAACAAAACAACAAAAAACATGATGGTTATCATTCATTGAACTGCACAGCTTTAAAAAAAAACAATGAAAAAAACAATGCAAATATGCCAAAAATGGAGATGAATGCTGTTTTATGCAGCTGCTTTCATATAAGCTGTCAGTGCCACCCCTGTCCAAAAGTTGATCTGTTTACAGGAACACAGTCAAGACAGGTGGAAGAGGATGTTGATGGGCATCCTTAGGGATAAAGAAAAAAGGTGTGAAACCTACAGATGCAACATGAAACTTATATATGCAAAAGATTATGACTTGGCTGGTCCAGAAAATACCTTTGGTTGGCCAAAGAACTGGAGAAGAGGGTTGCACTGACCATTTGGTAGCTAGCAACAGGTTGGTGATTATTTTCTAATGTTATATGTCCTCTATCAGTGACAGACACTAACACACACACACACACGAACACCTAGACAGAGATGAACGCATTGCAGGTAGACACAAAAGCAAACTGTGCATGAAAACAGAAAAAAAAGAAAAAAAAACAGCAGATATGAATGGAAAAATAATAGTCTGGCAGGTAGAAAATTGAGATTTCTCTGAAAACTGAAAAGTGACACTCTAAAACCATTCAGTCTTGCCTTGCTGGTGTTGAAAAAACTTGCAAGAAACAGGAAGTATGTATTAGATAAGCTGAGAAGCTGTCAAAAAACTCAGTAGATCTCCACTTAATGTACAAAGCAGGAAGGCTTGAAGGTGTGTTTTCTTGCCACATTATTCAAAAACATGTTTTTATCTTTTTGAGGCTACACCCCTCTGAATCCATCACAATTGCCCAAGTCTTTCATCTTTTTTTTCCTCACTGTTTTGCCCTTCAGTTCCATCAAAGTCTCGGCCTTCCACTCATATGCCACAAACTATTACAGTTCCTCCAAAATAATATCAAATGTACACCTCCCTGGGGACTTTTTTGCTGCTTTTACTTAACTTGACAAATAGCTTGAGTCAGATGGTATGCTGCTGTGGGTTAGAAGTGATGAAGCGCCAATCAAATCTCTCAAAGTAGAAAAGTTGAAAACTTCACATTTGTGCAAAGTGCATACATGATATCAGCAGCTCTGTTAGAGGCCCAGTCGCTTAACAAAAGTGTTACACAGGGATTCTGCAAGAATTAGAGATCCACATGCAAAATATCTTCAACATTGTTCATTAAAAAATTCAAAAAGGAGAAAAAAAATACAGACTGTCTTTAGCTCTATGGCCAATTTTAGCTTCTGTTTTATGTTATATATATGTTTTAGCTGTACTAATATCAACAGCAACTGAGCCTTTCAAGCCTGAATGCATCTGTTTTCTAAGTTCATAGAAATGTAACTACACTATCTTCCACTACAAAATCAGCAATGAACTGCACTTCAAGCGTTAAACATTTTTCAAATGTTTTTTTAAAAATAATATATATATAAATATTTATTTATTTAGTTTTAGAGTTAAAGGAGATCAAACCCAAGCTAAGAGTGTTTTGGCATTCATTTGGTGCATTTTTCAATGAAGTGGCAATGTTGTTTGGTGTCTGAATGTACAAGAAATGAAATTAAGAAATATAGCAAATTTAAAACAAACTATATGCATGTTGTCATAACTCACAAACTACAAGTGAAAGAACATGGCATATTTGCTGATACAAAAATCCAACTAAAATTCCCAAGCAGTGACAAAGTATGTTTCTCATACTGTGCAATCATCTTTGCGGCTTCAAAAAAATGACATGGAATTAAATATGTAGCTAATTTGACTGTTACATTCAACTCCCTGTTCCTGTGTATTTATCTCATCTTGCTGATTAAAAATAATTACCAAACAACAATGTTGTTTGTGTGAAGCTGTTATAATGAGCACCACTTAAACTATACTGTACTATGATTATGGGTAAATGCATTTCAACAAAGGCATAATCATGACCCGTGATGTTTAAAAAGGCAAGTGAGGAGCCAGTCAGCCTAAATTTGTTTGCTAATTTTCTGCAGAATCTTGAGTTTGACACTTAAACCCCATTTTATTTTTTGAAATATATTAGAAACATCATAAACACGAAGTTTATTCTTCTAAAGACAGTGTGTTTTTTTTCTCTTGAGGCCTTCTACAACATTGCTCTTTTTCTCCCCCTTTGCTCATTGTTGGTATTCTCCCTGCTTCCCTCGGTCCTGCTGCAGGGTTCAGAACCTCTGACATTGGCTTTATTAGACTGTCAGTAGACTCAGCAGTACCTGCATTGATACCCGCAGCTCATGTTGCGTGTGTGTATTTTATTGCATTGTGCTTAGGTGTAGTTGTGTTTATACACAGATGTAAGCATGTGGAAAGAGTACAGTGTAATCTGTGTGTGTGTTTGTGCTGCCCACAGATGACCACATGGTGTGTAATCAGCACCTGTACCTCAGTGTAGGAGTCACAGGTCAGGGATTAGAGCTTTAAGCTGCTCGACGCTCCCACCAACACCAAAAACACAACTGACACAACCAGTGGATAAAGCTGTAGTGCTCCCAAGCAGACAAACTATTACCTGCACCACATCTACAAGAATCTTCCTGCTAGATTTGCACTGTGTGTTCCATGGACCCAGATTGCTTTTTTGAGTGTCTTTTGCCCTTGGTTAGATACACTCTTTTAAATTGGATGTAAAAAGAACTTAATTCAATATTGTAGCTGAATGCTTCTAAAGTACATTTCTAATCTGGCCTTTACACTATGCACCAAGGAATTACAATCACTGTAGACACCATGACAGTGATCGCACTGTTGGCAGAAATTCCATCATGTGCAATGTGGCAGTTTAAATCCTCAAGGACCAGATATCCTCCATCAGGAAGATTTATTTGTTTATTCATTTATTCATTTATTTGTGAACAAAGGCATTTTTTACGTCACAGTAGGAAAAGTACAGGTGTAAATGGTCAGATTTCTGTTAGACTGGTATTGTTAATGCCAGCTGAAAAACTGTGTTTCCAATCAATGATATCCCAATTTATTTGCCAAACTTTTAGAATATCTACAAAAGAAAATGCAAATGAATACTTGTCTCCATCCACTACTGTTGTGCCCTTTTTAGCAATTGGTTATTTGAGTAAACAGACACAAATTCTCCAGTCAGGTGTGACTGCCCTGTAGCAAGAACAGAGGGGGCAACACGATGACGTAAGTAAATTAGGTCCAGTCAAGCCTCAAACTGTGAAAAACAATAAAGGAAACACAATGGACCCATAGCATTTGGTTTGTTTAATGTATGAAGGTTACAGTCTTCTCATCACTTCACAAAGGTTTTGATGACAGCTTTGATGTGTCTAAGAGCTAACATTAATAACTTTTGTTGAGCAGAAGAGAAATGGAAGAAGAGAATATGTGTGTCACTTTTTACTTGTTACCATCTTGGATTCTTTCCTGGTTGTTGACATATGTGTAGGTCTAATACAGTACCAAAAAGGATTCTAGTGCAAAGATTTTGTGAGCATATTACACATACCCTGGGAGTTAAGCTCCCCCTGTCTTTCAGTCCTAGTGACGTCCCTGGCCTCTGTTAATGTTTTAAGTAACACCTGCTCTCCCTGTAATAAACCTCCAGGGAAAGTTCAGTCAGTAAGAATACTCCTTTGTAAGCTTACACCTGTATTTATTTCTCTAACCATCTGTCATTCAATCCTCTCATGCATGCTCACTCATAATTCCCTCACTGTCATGTACTGAGGCTCTCAACTAAGATATCAGCTGTTCTCATCAGCTGGTCACAGCTGTCCAATAGCCACAGCTGCACACAACTGCAGTGTTAGCCTATCATCTTGCTGCTGTCTTTTAAAAATATTAATCTCTCTTAACCTCTAGTTCATTCATGCTGCTGTTGTGCATGCTCTTCCATCTTCGTATTACTGCCAGTCCTCCCAGATTTTTTAATTGGATAATTTCATCAACTTTTCAGTCATCAGTAAACCACCAACATGTCTGGACTCCATGCTGGGATTTATCCTGCTGATGCTCAGTGTCTGATTACACAATCTCCCTGCTGAGTCTCAGCAACAAAGACTTTCTAAAGACTAAATCATCTCATATTGTCCAATATAATAAACAATATTTTCCACTAAATTCACTTGTCTTGACTGGTCAAACTATGACAAGTCCAACTCTAATTCTGTGTTGGCTGATAGTAATTTTCTTTTTGCCTTTAAAATGCCACCAATATCCATTAATAAGAGAAAGCTAACCTACTGTTTGCTACTCAGCAATAGAGCACAGCAGAGCTGTTGGGAAAGAAATTCCACTCCATATTTTTTCTCCTATTTTAAATTCACCACATTCTCAAAGTTGCGTAATGTGGTACATGGGCCTCTTTCAACCATTATAACCATCATATATGTGCGTTTATGTTACAAACACTGGTTTGACATGACAGATGGCTCAAAATACTAAAATAACCACGAGCGTCACACAGCCATTGCTATGGAAAGAAGCCATTCAGAGGTATGAGTCACAGCTGTATTGAATTCATAATACTTTGCCACTGCATTTGTTAACAAAACACATTGCCATAGCTACTACATTCATCCCAAATTGATAGAAAAAGAATTTTCTTTATCTTGCACATTCTGTTTTCTTTACATAGTAAAAAGAGAACAGATGCTGATGTTTCTTTTTGCGTTAAGCTTGTTATAACTGAAATGAGTTGGCCTATTTCATCATATTAGGCACAGGCATACATGGTGTGTAATGTAAAAAAAAATACGCTATTTATATATATATTTATATATACGCTACTTACATCAAAGGAGTATTACTGTTTGTTTGTTTGTTTTTCAGCCCGTTGCAACATGTGTAGGGTATATGCTGACAGCAGACATAACTTAGTGATCAAGAGACTGTCCAGATGTGCCTTCTTTTCCCAGCATGTGCCGCCTCACTTGTTTTTGAATGGGCAACCCAAATACGATGTATTATGAGGTCCTTTTCTAGCCTGCTACACAAACTGGGCCTTAACCAATGAGATTATTTCTGCTTGAAGAACATCGCTGCCTCTGAGAAATGTTTGTAGAAGTAAAAGTCCAAATCTGTTGGTTCTCAGCCTTTTGCCTTACATGCCCTCCCTTGAGCATTTGAAGAATTTTAAAAGGAAAATAGATAATACAGCTTATGCCATTCATTGCACGCCAGCATGCTATGATTTCAAGTCACAGTGACATCCATCAGCTACTAGTATTTCTTCGGCTGCGGCAAAACACAACAGGTTTTAATTTGTTATTACAACAAGTAAGTTCTTTTCTATCATATGAAGTGTCAAATGCCCATTTAAACTCTCCAGAGCCCCCCCTAGAGGACAAAAACTGCAGGATAGAAATACTAGCTTGATGAAGCAGACACTCACCTTCATTTACTGATTGGGTCCCCTGTCACAATAAGGATAACTTCAATCTCTCTTTGAGGGTTTCTGTCTTTGTAAGTAGAAAATGTGTCCCTGGAGTTTTCAATTCGTTATTTCTTTTTTTTATAAGAAGAGAAACCCCTTCATGATTTAAAAAAAGGGTTTGAGCACGTTTCTTTGTCAGTTTTTTTTAGAGATACATAATAATGTGGTGCATAAATGTTCATTTTAAATCAATGGACCAACAGCTGTGCAGAATAAAAACCAGTTTAATCTGATATGTATTCCATTTCCCTGAGCAGAACTGCGTGATTTACTGTTGATCAAGGTTATGTACGACTGACAGATGTGGAACAGACCCCAGAAGTTCCAGTTTCACTTCAGTGCTCACTTCCCTTCAAAATATTTTCTGGAAAACATGTATGTTTGAACAATGTGAAGCAGCCCAACATGTTCTCATCCCACCTCATCAAATATCCCTGCTCTTGTCACACTCTTTGGCATATGTTGAGACACACCCTTCAGCATCTGTGTCAGTTGTGTCATGATGCGGGCAAAGGCTGGACCCAAAATGCAGACAAAACACCAAAGTCCAAACAAAAGGCGAGCTTTATTGAATAACACCAAGCTGAAAAGACTCACAAAAATTCTAACTGACTCTAACTAAACAATCCGACGACGACAAAGGGAAACACAGAGACTATATACACATAGGCACAAAGAGAAACAGGTGGGGCAATTAACACAGGTGAAACACATTAGGGTAGACACAAAAGGCAGGAAGTAAACATAACAACAACACAAGGGGAGACAAGACTATCAAAATAAAACAGGAAATCACAAGACAAGAATAACCAAACTAAACCCAAAAAACCCCATACACCAACAACCATGACAAGTTGTGCAAAGATTTTCTGCCACACAGTCTTTTCAAAGACATGGTTTACATTGTTCAACTTTTTTTTTAAGTTTTGGCAACATAAGACCTTGGTTGGCTTAAAAAAGTACTGGGTTTGGTTGAGGAGATAATCTACAAATGGTTAGTTAGGAAAAGGATTGTTGGTTGACTGGTTTGGGAGTTATGGGTTAGGGTTAATATTTGTCCCCTGGAAAACAGTCATGTGTTTTGAATTTTGTCGGTATTTCTATGACACTTGGTGGAGCAACTTGCAATAAGCGACCAATATTTGGTGGGTTGTTAGAGTTTGCTGAAAGCCCACAAATCTCATACAGATGCTAAAGCGTTCCCTCTGCAGTTGTATGAGACTCCATTGGGAATTAAAAAAGTGGATGTATTTGACAGGGTAGGAGAGAGAGCAGAGTAAGCAACCAGGTGTTGCTTAGTCCTGTCTTGAATACAGTCAGTGGTGCCACTACTGTAACAACAAAAACAGTATGTCTCCATTTGATATTGGGATTGTGGTCTTTTCCCTTCAGTCTCCATGCTAAAAGATGATTAATTCACAATTAACTTGGGTGTTCAAAGTCCACCCTTGTTTGCTGCGAGCGCTGAGGAACATCTGTTTCATACAAACACACACATACATACAAAGGACACAAGGAACACACTGATGCTCAAACACATACACACATGCGCACATGTACACATAAAGAAATTGAGACACAAAAGACATGTACACACACAGAGACTTTGTTAGAGGGTGAGACAGCTGCTGTTTGTTGTTCACAAATTATTGATAGCAGTAAACAGAAAGTTGAGGGAAAAACAGGCATTTCTCATGCTGATGAAATTTTCACGACCTGTCAGCTTACTCATTTCAGCACTTTGTTACTGAGCAGGACGGCATGACAACAAGAGACACATCTCGACCGCGTATTTCCGACGTCGAGGACAGAGGCAAAAAGAGGAGGGAAGTGACAGGAGCAAAGAAAATACACAGTGAGGAGAACAGGGAAAGATGGGATAATTCTTGAAATTAAAAAGACACCTTTGCTGGATCCCTGTTTTACGCTTTTAATTTAAAAGGTTAATTACAATATTGAATCAATTACATAGTCATTACATTGTCATACAGCTTTAAATATATCCTTCATGTTCTTCTTCATGCAAAAGTTTTTAAAAAGACAGATTTTTGGAATTGGTAACTAGGCGATATTAACAGCCTTGTGTTTCATTCATATTAAATTACAGTTTTCAGTGCTAATGCACAAAGTGGTGTGCTCTTGATGTAGCAAGGTGTAAAGTGTGTAACGAAGAATTAAAAAAAAAATAAAGCAACATTTATTTAACACAAGCAGCAGTGCAAGTGTCAAAGAGAGACAAAATCCTCTTGCTGTGGAAGGAGCTAGCAATTTGCCCTTTGGAAACTTGGCAACTATTTTATTGATTTATTTATTTATTTTAAATAAAGAATAAGGAACATTTAAATAGCTTTTTTATTACACTGAACAAACACTTAACAAACTCTTTCCCAGAAAGCTAGAGGTCAGCATAGGCCAAAACCAAAAAAAAGTCATTTATGCTGTGATACTGAAAACAGAAAATCTACAGAATAATAGAAGATGAAATTTGTGCATTTGTAGGAGGGTTTATATAAAGGCTGGATTTGAATATGTAAAGCACCCAAACATTATTGCATAAGACTGTCTTATGCTCTAAAATAAACATAGTTAATGTGTTTCCATCACAAGCACCTCACCTGTTCTTGTTTTACTCTCAGTAGCCGTTGTTGCTGACCAGGAGCCTGAACTGTTTCCAAACACATGATTTAAAGGTCACAGTTGGGACCAACAGCTCTGTCTTTTCATTTGTGCCCTCCTCTGAGTGCGTGCCTCTTGTGCTTCTTGTGCTAACCTCAGCAAGTGCAGTTAAAGTGTCCAACCAATTTTTTTTTTTTTTTTGCAAATGAGCAACCCATGCATATGCAAAGCTTTTCAAATCGGGTTGTTATTTGTCAACTCCGTCATGACAGTCAGCATGTATTCTTTCACAGTATCAGAGTCTGTGAATGACCTTTTCTTCTTTGCCTGGATCCAGGACACACATGTTGTTTTCTTTTGGTCTGTGAAAGCTCAGAAGTGGGTGTGGATTATACTTGAAGTCACGTTGAATCAGGCAAATGTTGTATTTTTCTAGCCTTCTGTTCATTGGCAAAGCACTTGCTGTACTGTGAAGGCACTGAGTCCATTCAATATCGACAGGGTTAGGGTTAGGTTAGTATTGATTTGATATTGTACTTTTCATCCCTCTCTTACTCATTCTCCCTGTCTTTTATTGATATATACTTCTATTGTTACGTCAGTTTCATGAACTGTCTGAACCTACAACCCCCAGCTTCTTTCCTCAGTCATTCTCAGTGCATTTTAACCAGTTTACTTAGCATCTATGTCCCAATATAACCAGTCCTCTCAGCCACTCTGTCCCCCTGCAACCTCAAAGTTTTTAAACTTTATGAGATAAAAGAGGCTCTGGATTTCCAACACTGAACAAATTTTCATAAACAGCAGAAATTAAAGTGAAAAAGTTTATAAGTATCTGTGGATATTTGTACGTGTTGTAATCCATTGTTGATGTCATTTTATACAATTGTCACTTTTATTATGGTTTGAAATGAAGGTGGAATAAAAAAAAATACTGCACTGTCTTGTATAAATATGCAAACATACTCCTACTCTGTGTATTTTATATAAAATGCCATATATGGGGAGAGGACTACAACTTAGTGTAAACATTTGCAAGTAAACTGAGTTTACTGGCACTGGTACTGTGATGTGTTTTGGAGCACAGATAGTAATATCCTTTATACAATCATGTGTTTCACAAAGATGGGAACACATGCTCTCCCCACATCAGCTTACCCCATCCCTGCTTGTGAACTACTAAGGAATTAAATTCAGAATAAGCATTAAGGTAAAGAATTATAAGTAGAATATGGCTTTCAAGTGAAAGTGCTATTTCTTTACAGAGATTGGTCTTGAGTAAATGAGTAAATAAATAAATAAATAAATAAATAAATGTCCTTGTGTGAAAATGGAGTTAGATAAAAGTAAAATTTTGGACGGAAAGTAACTTACAAATAAACATGGATTTCTTTAGAATATCACTGTTTTAGTAGACACTTAATACAAATTAAAACTTTAAAATGCACAAAAATATATAAGTGTCATTCATTTGAATGTTGGCCAGACTGACCCAAAAATTCCACTTTTCACTTTTTTTTTCTTGAGGGAAAAAC
Source organism: Acanthurus lineatus (assembly GCA_029814665.1). NCBI lineage: Eukaryota > Metazoa > Chordata > Actinopteri > Acanthuriformes > Acanthuridae > Acanthurus > Acanthurus lineatus. The sequence continues at coordinate 2,135,042 of JAPZDV010000021.1, forward strand.
ATATACAATAGTGCATACATTATTTATTGAAAAAAAGGAGGAAACTATAGGGTCACTGTTTGGGTCAATTCAGTGATGTGTGTAAACAAAGGGCTATAAAAGGCTCTTTTGAGAATTTAAATTAACCCTTAAACTGAACAAAAGCTTTAAAAGCCAGGCCAGACAAGATTCAAAAAACCGAATCTTCAAAATCTTCTTTCAGGGTTGTTTACCTCTCTCAGCGATATCCTCCTGCTATTCCTGGCCTTTTTATTGACTCCTGCAGCCTCCTTTGTTATCTCCCCACTGTGCTGTCTGGAAAAGTGGCCACCTTAAGTGTGCTTTAGTGCCACTCCTGTTGTGAAGTGCATTTCTGAAACAACACAGGGTAGGCAGGCTTTTTATGGTGTGAGGATATATGGTGAGGAAATACCCCCTTTTTTACAGAAGAAATCACATAAGTGTTATGTTGCTGAGTGCGTGAGTGCCTATTGTTTACAGTCAACAAAAGGAGTACATGGAAACATTCAGGGCACGAGAAAGAGAGTTAAAGTTGGGTAATATAGATCATTTCACTTTTTCTGAACAGATGTTGGGACTAGAGTGAGGATCAGAATTGGAGATGAAGTGATTACAAACTGTAGTTTCAGGTAAATGTTACTCTTGCAACTTAACTTAGTATTGTGTGACAATCAGTATTTCACATGTGCCTCACCTCTAATTTTCTGAAGGAGTTACAGCCCGTCTTGGGCAAGCAACACAGTGGGTTTTTTTTTTCCTGACCTGAAAAAGGTCTTCTAGTCTGTCCTCAAACAAAGTGTACTAGAGACCTCAATGCTGTTAATGAAGCAAGGCTGATGATGTAGTTTGAGCAGTCCGCTGCTTGATTTACATGATATTCTCTCATTTTGACACCACAGTTCAATCAGGAGGGGTAAATTAATAAAGTATAAATATTCTGTTTGTTGTAACAGACGATAAGTGGTGATCAGGTCTTTCCATAAAGTTTTTAGCATTGAGTTTCAACAAGGGGATTTTGTAATTGAGGGTTTTCTGCCCTGAGCACCAGCAGGATAAATCTCCCCATGGAGTCCAGACTCAGAGTCATGGTGGTGTCTGAAGACCCAGCTGAGACTGATAGAATGATTAACCTGAACAATCTGCTAGGACTAGTAGTAATACTGCAGGGAGCTGGAGAGAAAGCAGAAAATCATTTCTAAAAAGACAGCAGCAAGATGATAGGCTAACATTGTAGGTGTGTCACTGCACTATTAGACAGATGCGATTAGCTGGTAAGAACAGATGAGATCTCAAAACACAACCCCAGATGATGATAGTGAGAACATTATTATGCTTAAGTAGAGTGATTGGCAGATCGCTGGAGAAATAGCTACAAGTCTGAGCATGCAAAGGAGTAATCTTGCAGAGTGAACTCGAGTAGTTTAGCCATCAGTGCTCTGCTGTCCTTCTTACTGCCACGCCTGCTGCCTCACCACTCATCCGAATGCTATGCTGACACTTACTACTGCTTCTTATATATGGTTTCATAAGCCTGCCACTTCAGCATCCACCTGAGTGCTCTTAGTGTATTTCCCTAAGGAGGAGGATGTTATCATCATTTCTGACTGCTGAGATCAAACTTGTGTTTAACTGTGGGATGAGATCAGGTCAAAGCTGACTAACCCGTAATCAATTCTGCAAATAATCTGATTTTACACAATAATCTAATGAAAAATTAGCTTCTGAGATGGCTGCTAAATGTCTACACTAAAATTAGAACCTGGGTCACAGAAAATAAGGAGACAGTAAATAAAAGAAGGATGTAGTAAAGGGCTAGTAGATTCACCTCTGGTAAATGCTGAGTGACATAAAATGACCATTTTCATATGTACAGCCTTTAGTAGCCATCAAACTAATATTAGCTAAACACATAAACATTGCTAATTTCTTGAGGTCTGCTTGTATCGAAAACAAATAAATTAGATCAAAGGTTATTATGATGGCTACTGTAATTAAATTTTAAACCTAAAATACTAAAATGTTTAAAAAAGTTCATGAATCAAACTGTAACCTCATCTGTGAAACTTGATTATATCAGTCACAGTTTTTCATCTGCAATGGCGGCTTTTTAACATGAAAATGAATAAACCCTATGATCCCATATTACTTTATGATGTAATTGAACTGTTTTGTTGTTGTTGTTGTTGTTTGTTTATTTGCTTTTCTTGTTGTTGTCTTAATTGTTTTGATAGAGACCTCTAGTGGCAGAAATGACACATTGTGCATTTTAACTCACTCTAAATCCTCGCGGCAGACAGAGATGTCTGGTGCAAATCCTTTCAACACATCACGGATTAAATTCCACACTAGACTCATTCACATTCCTACAGAGAACTATGTTCAATTAGTTTATCATTTTAAGCCCTTTTTAATACTCCTATAATATTTGGAGGGAATTAACGTAGGAAGTATCTTTTAGGGCTTAGTGACTTTACAGAGACCTAAACACATTAGAATTTATTGTACTTTAAATTCATTATATTTAATAAGGGCACTATTAAGCCTTTAACAACAGTTTTGTAATTTATTTTGTAGCTCTAGAGGAGCTACATCTACAGCAGTGCTTCTCAATTGTTTTCTGTTAAGCCCCCCTTAGGGAGAAGAAAAAAAATTGCGCCCCTCCCACCCTCCGTCACAACAATAAATAGTATCATTTGTCTATAAAATTGTTACAAGTAAACACAAAATTCTTGCTTTCGCCTTTGCTTCATGCTCCACAACTAATTCAAAACACGATCGAATAGATGTGTC
>JAPZDV010000021.1:2137931-2155305 GCA_029814665.1 Acanthurus lineatus
CACTGCCACCTACTGTAGCGGATGTGCAATTACACTTTATTCTGGTACGGCAATGAAAAAGCAAATGGTAGTTTCGCTGCGCAAGTTCCCCGGGGTCGCACACGCCCCTCCTGGCATTTTGGGGCGCACCCTACTATTTAAGAAGCACTGGTCTACAGTGAGATGAATTGTTATTTTTTTTATTTTTTTATACTGTCTCTAGCTTAGGCATTGAGACCTAAACTTTATAACTTAGAATCTTCATTACAAAGTGGGTGTAACGATTTCAAAAGATATGGGTACTTTCTCCAGTCAAAGATGGCATTGTTAAAACAGTTGTATTATTATGTAAAGTGCAGCATGAAAAGTTGTCTGGAATCACTCTCTTGGTTGTTTATGCAGTTATAGATGTTTATCTGTAGGAGAGTTAGTAGTTTTTTCAGAAGTGAGCTTTAAACTATTATTAAGAGTTTCCAATTATTACAACACTGTTTCATTATTTTCAGGTGTTGTATCAACAAAACAGATCATTGCATTGCTGAATTGTTAACAGGTGGTTCTTTTTTATTCTTTGTGGAATGTTTGAATGCACTATGCAGAGGAAAATTTAACTACTGAGCATTTAGATCATCAAAATGGTGGTCAGTAAATACAATGCACTATATAGTGAATAGGGAATGATTTAAAAATAGGTATGTAGTCAGTCACTAAGATGCTGATCCTGATTTTACCCAGCCGACTTGTTCGCTATTCATTTAGATGATTTTTAGAAGGCTTGTACCCCTTTTTTGGGCCTGAAAGAGCTACATTTCAAACTCATAACATATACTCCTGCCATATAAAAGTGAAATAGTTTTCCGCTAAATCTTGAAAGTGGCAAGAATAGTATTAAAGCATTTTCACTCATTAGAAAAAAAGCCTTTAAAAGACATCCGTTTGAATTTTCCTGACTGAAAATGACTTCTCTCTCTGAAGCATAGACTGACATAGTTTGAAGTTGTCTCACTACCACAGGGAGGAGGTCAGGGTGAATGAGCTGAGTGTGCGTAGCTTCTGACTTTTAGAACAAGAAACTGAATCTGAATTTAAATCATATTTTTGGGTCAAATCAATGGTCAGTATGGATTTTTCACTGCTAGTTTTTTCCTTAACTCTAAAACACATAGTCTAAACTGGCTTATCTTAGTCAAACCTTAAAAATAGAGCTAGAAAATCTCAAAAGAAATCATTGTGTAGTGAAAAGTTGGGTTATTTTGAAGGGCAGCTTAATGGATATGAGGACTTGTTTCTTGGTGGAACCTACATGCTTCTGTGAGTCTGAGAAAATGGAATTTAACTATTCAACTTCACACTATCAATACCCTTTTTCTCCTTTAACCTTGATTTCCTCTCAACACGCCTTTCTCCTCTCTTTTCCATCTTCTCCTCTCTCTTGTGGTCCCTGGGATTCTTAGGCATGTGTGTTGTTAATAATTCAGCCTAGAGGATGGATTTTGGTCTTCATTTGCAGGAGAAAATGCCTTGCTCCACTGAACAATGCACTCACGCCCAGGCCCCTGACGTGTCTTCAGAGCCAGAAATAGGAAAAGGCTTTTCCCCTTAGATGGCTACTTTCAAATGCAGGGCAAAAGAAAATGGACAAGAAAGACAGTAGCTGTGATTTTATGTTTCTTTTCTCTGCATGCACCAAAAACACAGCCCTTGACAAAGAAGTAATACTCTCAGTAGAGGACATTTTCACTGTACAGGTCCAAGGCACCGGAAGAACACAGGCATTTTTAGAAACATCCCTTTTCTCCACTTTAAAGTGTCTGTGATAGATTGGTGGTTCACTTTTGCTCCATTTCCTCTCACCGTCTTTCTGTATTTTGGTGTGTCCATTTTTTCATGACACATTTTCATGTAGTGACACATTAGTTTCCATCAGTTTTGAAGGGCAGGGCGATCAGGGAGGCCTGTCGACTGCTGTGTGTCATACATTATAGCACAGAACTCATTTCCTGCCTGAGTTTAACAATGTCTGTGTCCTCTGAGAGGTGAGACTATATGAGGAAGGACACACCAAGAGGTTCTATGTGTTTCGGATATTGTGTGTGCGTGTGTGGAAGCTGGTGTACAACAAGACCAAATATGGCTGGAAGGAAGAGGGAGAAATCCATGTGTCCTTCAATGTGACATTCACTCTGGCCTCATGCTGTGTGATTCATTAAACACGTGTTGGGCTTAATTTAGGAAAAAATAATCATTATCTTTGCTTAAAAACAAAAATACTTTAATCAAATGCTCTGGAACCCTCTCACTATAAAGTATGGTTTTTAATCTGTAGCTCTTTAAAACTGGAGCTACAACTGACAGTTTCAAGCCTTTCAAACTAAATTACAGATAAAATATTTTATCTTTAACCTATAAAGTATCACATTTTCACTATTGCCCCTATTGGTACTGGCCGAGGAAGTCATGTGATGAACTGCTGTAAATATCCTGGAGAAGACCAGGTCGTAGATGAGTGATGGGATGTCAGTGCCTTGTTTTCACTTTGTGCTCTCTGATGATTCACAGTATCATATATATAAAATATTCAGTCTTGTCAGAGGAAGAGTTAACAATTGCAGCATTTCCAGGCCATTTGTCCCCTTTGGTTATTAAAGACTGACTCCAGCAAAGAGTATTAATCTTACATCAGATGAATCAATTATTAATGAAGTTTGTTGTTGCATATTAGGCTGCATGGAGATTCATTCACAGTATTTATGAGTTAGTGATGCAACACATTTTCATACAGTGCCCGTCACTGTAGCCCTGGGCAACATGAGGCTGATTTGTGAATATATAATCTGCAAGTGTGATGACACAGTTTCATCAATGAACAGTCTGCCCACTGTGTCTTCAGGAAGTGACAGCTATGAGCCTGTTTACTGTCTCATTTACAGTACATTGTGCAGTTTCACCACAGTAATCTGGCTTTTGAAGCAAGTGACACCTAATTTTTAACTGTGTAAATATTTATGCACTTAGCATTTAACTTTGATCTAATTTCCCCTCATTATCTTAATTATATCATTGGTAGTTTATAGTTTTCAATTCAAACCAGAAATGCTTATTGTTTTTTGTGCAAACTATAACTGTATGTTAAGTAATCTAGAATTCATAATGTGAAAGTTTCCTTATTGTGCAACAGTTACAGTAAATTTTCACAAACTCTATTTAGCCTCTTTTGTTGCTTCATCATTTATTAAAGATTTAGGAAGAAAAGCAGACAGGCGCCAAGAGAAGGAAACTCTGCCACCAGTTTTTCCTTGAAACATGTGCTCATTGTGTGGTACCTTGGATGGACTAGATGAAGAGTCTATCATCCACTGAAAAGTGGCTTCACAGTCGGGTTTCTCACCTGGACTTGTATATAGAAGGCTTTGATTTGCTTCCCTGGTTCTACAGTAGCAGTCATGATTTTGAATTTAAAGGCAGAGAGCTGAAAAACAGTTGGAACTTTGGATCTTGAGGCTCAGCTCTGAGAGATACTTGGTTATGTTCACCATAAAGACCATTTCTCACAAAAAACGGATGTAATTCATTGATGGTATATAACCACAATGTATATTATACTTAACAGTATAATTGTATTCAAGTACCAAGTGTGGGGACATGGTAGTATGCTATTTTAACTCATGTTCCTTTCTTACAGATAAAAGTAATGTCTGTCTACATTTTTTGGAAGAAGTCAAATCAGGGCAAAACAAACTAGTAAAAAATTCTAGTTATTGCTCAACAGTAATTCTTTAGCTTATGTGTCACAGGAGGAGTTACACTTAAGCAAAAAATAATTACGTACCTTAAACACTTAACTCTTTAGAGTTATTAAATTATTATTAAAATTTAATGTTTCGTACGTCAGGTAGATGGACATCTCCAGCTTCCTCTATTTTCACTTCTTTTAATGTGTTATAACCTCTATATCACTCTATTTTAGACTTATTAATTCTATCTCAATCCTCTCCTGTCTCTTTCTGTCATCATCTCCACTCTGAGATGACAAGTCCTCCCTCCTCCCCATCATTCTTCCTCTCAGACACACATCTGTGTCTATATATGAAATGGAGGATGACTGACAGGCCGGCAACTGGAAATACCTATCACCTTCCTTTTCCTAGCGGCTAAAGCCCTTTAAAAGTGTCAGGATGGGGGGTGTGGGTCTGCAGATGGGGGTCTTATCTCCCACAAACACCTGTACCTGCTCCATAGTGCCATTTAAGGCCTCGTCGCTGCATAAATAGTTGACAATGCTGATTTTTGTGTCCCTTTAAGAGATGCTGCTGGCTAACCTATTAGAGGGCCCTGGGGATTGAAAACACCCTTTCTATCCAACCACATCATCCTTCCTGAATCTCAGATACTTTTGCAGTTTTTTTTCTTCTTGGCTCTGTTAGGAGTTATGCTTTTTTAAAAAAAAAACAGTTACATGTTTAAATTTTTGAGATGAGGGCTTTGGCGTCAGCTCAGAACATGAGCAAATTATTGATTCTTTGAGTGGCTAAAACCTGCAAGGTGTGATTTGTAGATAATTGTATGGAGTTAAAGTATCATTGAGAAGGATTTTTGTAGTCATTGTTGTGTGTTATTGTGTTGAGTTTTCACATTGCATGTGCTGAAGGCAACATAGATTAAATCTGATACACTAATGCTGGATAATATATTTTAATCTATATTTCACAAGAAGAATTGTTGTAATTTATACTCATTATGAAATACAGTGGAAGTCCTGATAATTAGTTTTTATTGTCATCAAACATTAAGAAAAAAAAAATCTGTGTGACAGATTCTTCACTTTTCAGCTTCATACTGTGAACCTCTGGGTCATCTATTTACTGCTATGGTTTTTTACGAACTCAAGCATATTCAAGTGTCCAGCTGACAAAGATTTACAATGTAAACCAACAAAAAATTTGTTCCAGTGGAGAAATTGAAAAAATTAAAACTGATCAGTCAGGGATGTAAATGAGGATTACCTACCAGTCTGAATGTAGCTTTCTGCTACAGCTTGACAAGGCTGACTCAGTCTGGGCACCCAGAGAGCCTGTTAAATATTAATATACTTAATTAATAAGTTGATTTTAATTAGCTGTCACTTGGCTGAAAGTAAGGCAGTGGTGATGGTGTTATTTTCAACACAATTGAGGCACAGCCATGTTAAATATTCAGCAACACATGAACACGTTTTTGTTTTTTTTTTAAATGGTGTTGAAGGATTTTTTGTTTGTTTGTTTGTTTTATTGTTTGTTTGCTTTTAATCTTTCTGAATCATTCTGACTATCCATAAAAGGATAATGGACACATATAAATGAGAAAACATGAAACTAAGGCTATTTTAAAATGGAATCAACAAGCTATTATCACTTGCTGAATAGCACATTTTAGTTCATAAGACAGCCTGCATTTTATTGTTGTTTTATGAACAACAAAGCAGAAGAGTTAAATAGAGTTAAATAGACCCTAACACTTGAAGAAGTTATGTTTATGTCCTATTGCTTTCAGCTTGAAACAATAGAACAAAGTTTGACAACGCTAATTGGTTTGCACCGAGCAGGCCTTTCAGACGGCTTTAAGGACTCCTTTTAAATGCAGTCATCAAAGTCAGAGACAAGAAAATTAAAGAGAATCCAATAAACTATTTATTTTTGTCCAATGTCAGAGAGGTGCAATTTCCTGCTTGCTCAATAGTTTTATTTCAGAGCATCATCTCTGTTAAATTTTTTTAGTGGGCTGAAATCCCTCGTTAAAAGTGATACAAATGCCCATCATTTCTTCTTCAGCACTATTATTTCATTACAGATAAAAGTGAAAGTGAAACTGCTTTGAAGCAATGTCATCAAAGTCGGGGAGTCTGTAGGGAGCGGGCTGATTTAGCGGATGGCAGGGATAAGAGGCTATTAATAGAGAGCAGTGTAACAAAGCAGTTTCTGCTTTGTTAGATGCAGTTGGATGCTGCAGCCTGGTGAGTAACTGCTAATGAATGACCAGACAGGTCACACACACATTCACACGCACACACACACAAATGCACATACACATACACATAAACACACACACACACTTAGATGTAAGTGGTAAAGGACAAAAAACAGAAACATCACTCAATATATGGTTGAGCTGCACAACATAAAAAAAAGAAACCCAAAACAAATATCAATAAGACTTTCACCGTTCTCACTTATTATCCATGTCATATGCACAGTGTGTTACCTGACAGAGGCTTCACAAAGTGATTTTAGCATTTAATTTTCTGTAGTAGCCTGCAGCCAACCACACTAGTCTTATATAATACTGGATGACTTGTGTTTAAATGTCATTCATTATTATCTTTACTGTGAAAATATTTCATGTGCAGACAGTCAGAGAAGTGGAGTGCACATCCTGGATGTAGTTCTCTATTAAAATCCTAATACAATATGGAGTGGGGGACTGCACTGGGAAAAATTTCCCAGGAGCCTGCAGTTTAAACAGGAGCCTGCAGTTTAAGTGGAAGGTCCAAAAATAGAGTGAGATTTTTTTTTTCAGAAAGAATTAACCTTGCAAGGCAGCTGAACTGCTGAGATTTCAAGCCTGAAATCTCTGTTCTGTGGATTTGTTTTTTTGTCCGGATCAATCAGCATCCTTTGAGGAGAAAGAGGTGGTAGTTACTGCCAAGGTTAAGTTTGGACAGAAGTGTGAAGCTGCTGTAAGCTTGTAATCGACAGCTGCCGCCAAAAGAGGTTACCATGGATGATGCACGAGCAGCAGTTTTATCAAAGCAAGGCAACATTTCCTCATTAAAAGAGGAACAAAGAATGTTATTGAAGGCTTTTTATAAGGAAAAGATATTTTTGCTTTTTTCTCGAATGGCATCAGCAGAAGTTATAAATGTGATGGATCTTTTGTCTAATTGCCTTCCAAATTTCTTTTTTTTTCCTCGCCCCAAATGCTGTCTATGAGCTGTTTCCCAGATGGAGTATGTCCTATGGATATGTGAAACTTTCATCCGGCATGTCAGGTTAAAAATAAATATTTTAGACATCTTTTTGGTTTGTTTGTTTGTTTGATAAATCCTTGCATATCATGTGAAACAAAAGCAGTGCTGATACTGATAAAAAATAAACAAATCAACAAAGTACTCTTGACACTAATGTGTTAATGTTACTGTCATAAATGTTGCCATGGAAATTTTAGTTTTCAATCCACACTGACTTGACCTGTTTTCAGTGCATCAGCAGCCTCTCCTGGGGGGCTGAGAGGACAGCGTCCCACCAAACAGCCTTCACAGAGCAGACTGACAGCAAAAATTCACTGAACCAAAACAGCTCTCATATCTGCCCACTGTGGCGAGTGAATGTGCCTGTGGTGAAACAGACGAGCTGACAGACAGACAGACTGTGAGCCTTGATCAATCAATGAAGATACAGCTAATGTAGTTCATGTAGTACATGTACACAGTGTGATACTAGTGTGATTTAAAAAGGGGGTGTGTGCAGATCATATTTCATGAAATGGAATACAACACTGGAAGTGAAAACAAAAGAAAACAACAAAACAAAACGGGGTCTTTGGTTACAATGGAGCACTTCAGTTTCTGTGTTAAGTGTTAAGTTTCTTATGTTTTTTGTATTCGCAGGCCATGTCCCATAGTGCTTCCTGTTTTATTTTGGTAACTGCTGCTCTGTGGTTCTGCGTCTTACTGCTGTCTTTTTCTGCTGTTTGTTTCTACCTGCCTGTTTTTTCTTGTCTGTGTTTGGGTCCTTATTTTAGAACTGTGACAGAATCCAGTCTGCTCTGCAGTTTACGACGTAAAAGTTACCTTATGAACTCTGTCCAGGGTTTCATCTGACCCTGATATCTGTTACTTGGATTCAGTGGAACATTTGACAAACTTCCTCTAAACACCTACTTCTTTCATGGATGTAAGTCAGAATAATAAGGATTCCAATAATTAACTACGAAACAAATATTTGCCCACAAATACTTGTTCTCTTTCCACACAGCCTGTATCCCAGAAAGAAATGGGCAGACATAATTTTAACAATAAGTTGAAGCTTTTTATCAAATGATGCTTCATATTTAATTTCTGGTTTAGGAGGTGCTATGACTTCCCTTTAAAAGGTCATGGAAAATGACTTTCTCTTGAAGCACTGCTAAATTTGTAACATTTTCCCTTTTAAATTTTAGAATTTTTCATTTATTAAGACTCAATTCATCATTAAAACCTTATGTTGCATTTTAATTTAAGTGAGCAGTAAACTTTATGCTCTTAAATGTTCAGTATGGATCTCCAGCATTTCTTGTTAGTCTGCAGCTCTGCACAGATGATGAGAAAAAGAGTCTAAAAAATGCTGTCAGAGAAAATCATTTTGACTGCTTTCTGTAGCCTGACAGGAGAGAGTGTGAGTATGTGGCTGATGGACAAGTTAACACAAGCAACACCACTATGGGATTTAGGTTCTGGTTTTTTTAATTTTTTATTTTATTTTATTTTATTTGGGTCAGTATGGTAGATTTTCTTTCCCTATGACATCACTTGATCTGAAATGACAGTATTTTATATCACAACTTAATCTTTGAAAAACAAAAAGATTCAACACCTTTGATATACATACCCACATTCTCTACAGGTCTGTCTGTCTGACTGTGTGTCAATCACTCTCTTCACATGCCATCCATAAAATCCTTCTAGTGAACAAAAAAAAAAAGGATGACATCAGGTTTATCCTACAATCCGTTTCTTCATGCTCATTCTTCATTCATCTGCTTTCTCTCTCTCTCTCTCTCTCTCTCTCTAATGATGTGATGTGAGAGTGCTGGGCCCTTTGCCAACAGTTAGATCTCAGTGGGGCCCATCCATATGGCCAACATGTTCAGCAGTCATTACAGGGCCATTTAACACGTCTAATTGTTCAACATTTGACATCTTGTCAAGGCAATTAGTTCAGATTATTCCTACATAAGACATTGTGATGTTGATCTTGTCACAAACTGTTGGAGAGTTTTGTTTTGTTATTGTTGTTGGTTCAACACCTTGCTGTGTGTGGCTGTTTATGGGAGTGACTAATGTGATGATTGCATTACTGCCTGCTGGTTAGTTTCTATGTTTATATTTCTGCAGACTACATCTCCTGTAAAAATGTCATGTCGATTTTCATACTGGTGCACACAGCTTTGTGATAAATACTTTTTATCTGTTTCACTGCCCATTTAGAGATCCCCAACCTCAGTTGTTGTGTCATTTTATATTTCAATGTTACAGATACTAGTAATACTGTTTTATATCATATCAGTAATCTCGTTCCAAATTTCTGCATGTCTGATGAAGCAGTTGTTTTTCTGGTATTTTAGATAGAATGTGGGGGAGACAGGATTGAGATGTTAAGGCCGCTGCCAGAACTGATCATTTGTGTTGCATATTTAAAGGCTTTATGCCTCTTGTTACTTCACTTGAATGTTTGATCTTTACCATGCAGAAAATATATGTGCAGAATCTGACAAAGACTGTTTTTCACTTTCATGTGGTTAAGTGGAAGCTTTTCTAGGCTCTCCTTAAATCCAGATTTAAAGAAAAGTTTCATCCACAGCCCTTAGTTTGTATAAAATAGCTCGCAGTTTAGTGTAAGCTTATATGATGCTTCATTAGCCTGAGCTACACAAAATGGCAATATGTATTAATATAATACATATTATAATATATATATCTGATGGTCAGCGTCCTCATTGGGCTTTCCTGTTGGCAATGTTTATTCAAAGAAGTGCATTATAGGAATAGTACCACAAAAAGGGACTTAGTTTGTAAAAATTCAGTAAAACGCTTGAGATTCATAATAGCTTCAGCCTAACTTAACATGAATTATGCAGATAAAATAAATTTTGCTTTAATACCCCATCACTGACCTTAAAATTACTTTCAGAAGGCCTTTTGCATTATGAGCAGGAGGAGGAACTGCAGCGACCAGTAAGTCTTTGGTTATGCATTCAGGCATGTAAGCACTACAATTAGGAAGAGAGTGTGAGGTATCTTTGTACTTAAAAACATACAAGCATGACTAAAGGAATACCAATTAGTTTCAAAACTGATCAGCATCCAGTATGCAGGCTACGTATAACAGATGCAGAAACTCAGAGCCTCAGGTTCACATTCACCATTCAGAAGAATAAAACATTCAGGGATGTAGGAGACATTTTGTGTCCTGTAGTTAAACCTTTAAATTTAAACCAACATCCATTGATCTAAAAGTTCTAAAAAGCAGTTGGATGTCTCAGATTAATATTTAGGGTGCGTCAAACCATAACATCCATAACATTGGGCAGGATTTTACAAGCTTTCAGATATAAATGTAACTGCCAGTGTGACCAGAGCTGAAAAGTATACAACATCCCAGGGTAAAGAAGGCAACAAACAATTATTTACATTTTTATGAGTGAATATTTTTAATTAATTTAGTCCTATGTCAAAAAATATGCTTGTATGTAAAATGGAATTACAGGTTCAGGTAGTACTTGTTTATCCAATTAACTAAGATACTGACTTTACGATGACACAGCATGAAGATGTGAAAACAAACAAAAAAAAACTACTGTAGTGAAATTGGAGCCAGAGCACATGATAAACAACTGTTAGAACTCTTTCAGCGGCTTCCTTTGAATAAATAACATCAATAAATTTAAATTAATAAATTCATCATTTGATTAATCAATTTTAAAAAAAGAGAAAGCAACAACCACACAGTCCCATTCTGATTAGGCATAATGGCAGTGGCAGGAAATTGAAAAAGATAAAAATAAATCCAAACAGAAAATGAATAAATATGTTTATGTTTATCATCACTGTTTAAAGCACTATTTGTGTGTATGTGTGATAAACTACATGTTATTACTACATTTCTCTCTGGAGGTTACCTCCTGGCCTCTCTCTCTCTCTCATTACCTCATCCATGTTTCTAATTCCATTAGCACTCCCATCTTCCTTTCCTACTAATCTCATTTCCTGTTTGTGTATCGCTCCCTCACCCTGGCTTTTTACTATCTTTTTCTTTTTTTCCACTTTTTTTCCAGCTACAATCTGTGTCTATATCATTAGGGGTTAACAAGTCAAGCATAAAAGTTAATCCAAACTTCCTTCACTTCCTCCCTAAGGAGTTAATAAGAAAGAGAAGAGGCAGAGATCGCCTCTTTATTTAACAGATTCCTCTGTCTTTCACTATCTGTCCCTGTCTAGGCTTTCTGCCTTTTAGCTTCCCCTCTGTTTTATCTATTGCTCTGGTGTATGCACCCTTGCTATCATGTTACTGAAGGGCAATGTGTCAAAAGGCAGGTCAGTGGGTCAAAATGTTTGTTACATTCTGTCTGAATCTGGAACAAGCCTTGCAAATGAATGTGTTTTCGTGAACAGAGACAGAAGAGCTTAATTTAGTTTCATTACAAGTACAAGTTATGGTAACTTGTACTTTGTACTGCCTTCTTAGTCTAGAGCCTAAAACTAACTGAAGGCTTTCAAAGTGTCTGGACAAAGTGGGGTTTTTTTGTTGCTTCTCAGTTTGGTTCTTCATTTTAATATATTTTTTATGATGTTTGTCCATGCTGATCTGGCTTTGAAAGAAAAATGCCAACAAAGAAAGCAGCTTCTGTGTTGTCTGAAGCAAACTGAGCCAAGCCAATGTGCAAATGGCTAAAATGTGAAAATATTGGAGACCAGAACAATGTCTAAAGCTGATAATGTAGTCTAGGTGTGTATGCCATTATTGGGATGCTTCACAAGATGATTAGCAACAAATATAAAAGAAAACAACAAAAGAAAATTGCTTATTTCCTTGTTTCTCACATTTTTTTTTATTATTGTTTTACAGTAGCTTTAACCTCTTGAACACAACACTGGAAAAGGTTTGGTCTTGTTGTTTAGTTGTCAGATACACTCTGATGGCACAGATAATGTAAAATTTACATTTTTATTATGAAGCAGGTTGTGTAATGTAGCTGAGGGAGGTAATGTGTCCTAATTTTCCCATCACACCTATAATACCCTTTTTAATGGGTACCAGATGAAGTCTGTAATATTGCCTGGGCTGTCCAAACTTGCTGGAGGCCACATGAAGAGGCCTAAGCCATTCATTGTTTGAGATTATCTTAAGTTACTTCTCAGCACTATGTGCTTCATTCCTCAAAAAAGGCGGATTTTTTTTCACATTATGCTTTTATTGGCTGCAACTGCAATTCTGTCTTCCACAGCAGCAGTGAAAGAGTGTGAGATCAGTTTAATGTCCATCTCAGTGGAGAGCGCAGTTTAAAATGTGAAATTGTTGAAAAAGAATGTTGGTGTTTGAGAAACTGGAGATAATGTCCCGCAGATTTGTGATGTAACTGATTTGCCTAAACCACCAAAACAGTAAAAGATTTCATGTATGCATATCTACATGTGACAGAAGCTAACTTTTCTTGCAAGAGCCTGTGTTCAAACAGACTGTCATCAACTAAAGGGCTCAGTCTGCCAACCACTGCTGCCCCCCCATATTGTGCAACAATATCTTACAGGAGAACTTTATGCATGTAGTGATTAAGTGCTCTTGATTAGATGAGATTAATAGTCACCATGGTACTCATCACATCAGCCAGCTGGGCATCTCTTATGCAGCGCACTTCCTGTGATTCATAACCCCATATGCTAAAAATAGCACCTATAATTCACAATAGGAAATGCATTTTAATATTGTTAGCCAGTCATATATAGAAAATAGCTCATGGGCCATATAAATTAGGTTGTTCAGCTGCACATGGCCCACAGGCCATAGATTGGATACCCATGGTTTAATGGTCTTATAAAATACCCCATCGCACTGCATAGGAATATAGATTTGGTGGAGACTTGATAAACTCATCAAAGCAGGTATTATGCAACAGATAATTAATTTAGCCTGAAAGCAGTTAGTTTTTAGTGTAAAAAGTGTCTGCACTTAAAACCTTATGCTCTTTTTCTATTTATGTAGAATTTGAACAGATTAAAACCCCCACATTTCCCAACACAATGCCCAACACATAACCTTGTGTCTTAAATGGTAGCCAAGGAATATAGCACTCTGTACTTAAAATATAACAGCTTGTGCTACACATGTGCAGCTGCAACCTGAAGCATATTTTTAATATTGTTATTAACCTACTCACTAACAACATTTATTGTGTATAGGGGTGGGAGCCCTGCCAAAGCTGCTCTAATGCATTACAGTACTGTGAATATAAGCATCAAGTGAATGAAGGACTGCATTGCTATGGGTGTTGCTTTATCTAACCTGTGACAATTGGATGAACGATGCCACAGCATGTCTTTAACGGGTCAAATACAAAAAGGTTAGGAAAATTAAGGGAAGGGGACTGAGTTCAGGTTACCATGCTTGTAAAATACACTTACAATTCATAATGTGTGCATCCTTGAGCGCTATAGCAGCATTTTTTAACAGGGTGTAAATTTCTTTATTGTTGCAGATAGCTGCTGCTATCCAGCTAGCTATGAAATCTTGACACTCAAATCCATGGAGAAAGTACTCATTGGTTGTCAGTTAATGTCTTTATTAATAGCAACCTTATTGACAACAAAAGAATAGTAGTGAGCAATGATTTGATTTTCATTCTAAGTGTGTATATTTACTGATAGACCCTTCACCACATAAATAAATATTGTCACTATGAATCTTTCAGTGGTTGTCTGTTATTGTCTCTTACTGATGCCTTAAGGACAGTTATCAAATTCAAAATTCACCTCATACAACACAGTCAAGCTCAAAAAAGATGCAAAGTTGATTCTGATGTATTGTTGTGTGTTTTGTGATCAGCTCAGGAACTGTTTAAGCATGTGATCATGTGTGAAGGGCATGCTGAGAGCATTGTTAATCACACTCTGAGGAGCATAGTTAATCACATGTACTTGAGAAATTACGTGGAGGGAGACTTTACATCCTGACTGCCAATGCAGGTCACAAAAAGAGTCACGTATCTTCTCCTGGATAGCAGTGTTAACAGTATGCATGAATTCACAACGTTGACCTCCATGTGCGGTGTCAACTGTTCCTCAGATGCTCCAGATGGGGCACTTGGTCAGACCTATAAATAGACCACACAGATAATGCTTCTTGTTCGCAGGAACTTCGGGGAAATACATCAAAGTTTGTACTTTAAGTAGAAGCAATTTCAAGAGAAACTAAAAAATTTTCTTTGGTGATTTGATGGTGAGAAACCATTCCAACTTCAGCAGTGAGAAATCTATTTTAAACACATTTGTAATATGACCTTGAAATGTTACCTACAAAATAACCCATCACAAAACCTCCCTGTCAGTTCCGTGTGTTTTGAACAGTTATTTGACATCGATGCACTGACCTCAGAAGTCATGATTCCTTCAACAACAAGTTTGCAGTAGACTATAGTGTGTATTTCTGTTGTATGTATGTAGCGTAGGATTTGATACAGTTTGAGTAGTCAAACTGATTATTCTTAATACATTTATCTGACAATAACTGCTACTATTTTCTTTCATTCATGTTATAACAGAGGCAGATGACTATAGCAAGCAGGATAGCAACTCACAGTGGTACGATTTCCAGACATAAAACACTCAACCTTTTTTCAACTTCGTATGCAGGTTTAGAAGAGTCTTCAGATACTGCCTAAATAAACACCGAAGTCCTTCTATGTATGTATCAATTTATGATGTCAGTAACATATCAACATTACTATTGGAGAGGCATCCAGCTGTGTCAAAGCCAGAGCTTTAAGGCAACTTAGACTAGACAGAATAAAAAAAAAAAACTACTATATCCACTGTGTAAGGTATCTATGTTATTTTTTTCATCATTTTGAGACAAACAACTACATTAGAAGAGGGTTTGCAGTGGAAATGATTTTAAAAGATAACATTACATGTTCTATTCTAGAGGATTAATAACCAGTCAACTTGCTGTACAAGGAGTTAGCTACCAACACATCGCTAGCAAAGGGCTCATAAAATTATTGAGTGAGGTAGCTCATCACAACACCTATAAAATGCACAGCTACATCAGGTAGAAGGCTTTGATTCCCTAAAACCTAGTAAGAACTCTAAGCCTGGAGTATTAAAATTCTATGTAAAAAAAAATATGAAGTTGTTACACTGGTAGCAAATGCTATAGTTATTGTTAATTTAGTGTATATCATTGAGTTAACAAGATAAGCATTAAGTTTACCAGAAAGTAGTTACTACCTCATTGTATTCACTGTCTGATTATTAACTTGTTAAAATGAGTTTTTATTTGACACAACCTGTGGTTATGTAGTAATGCACACTGGGTGTTCAGTCCATTAGCTTCCTCCCCTATTGTCCATGACCTGTGTGACCTTTCCAGTGATTACATGTCATGATCGATGTGACCAGGTACCTCTATTTAATCATACTGATAGTCATGATGGAAAATTTACTACCTAGAACTGGCAGCATGTCAGTGACATATGTTCACATGCCCACACACACACACACACGCATACACACACATGCATCGCACACAGAGCCACATGTGTGCTGTGCCAATACATAAGTCCCCTTGGAAACATAGCTAGAAGTGCTACAGACAGCTAGCCATCTGTATGACAGAGGGGGTTGGACAAGTGCTAACCAAATTTACAGACCTAACAGTTAGCTACAATGAGGTGACAACAAGAGGAAGATCACTGTGCACTGTTACCAAAAATGCTCTTAAATTAGCATCTATAATAATAAAAGTTTTACATCAAAGATCTAATTCACAAGTTAGAATGCATCGTTTGTCTACCTTGAAATTACATCTATGACCTTAAATTTTGATGCAATATTTAAAATTGTATCACAATCAGGTTTACTGCCAAGTGGATTTTCAAACAAGGGGATATTTTCTTGGTGTTTTGATGTATAACAGTTAACATAGTGGATAGAAAAAAAATAAAGAAAGATAACAGTTCATTACTATAAATACAGATTACTGTAAATAAATGTTATGTTATTAACAAGAATTAATGTACATTGTGTGCAGTAATATGCAAGGGTTACGGAACATGCAATGTTCAAAGTATGGGAAGAGGACTATACTTAGTCAGTTACAACCATAAAAATAAATATTGAGGTAAAAAAAAGTATTGATTAAGTTAAAGGCCTAACAGAACACTGAAAGTAGGAAAAGGTAATGTCATAACCTCTAAAATTAAAGTTACGCTTAAAAGAAAAGGCTAACTATCAATAGTTAGCTAACAATAAGTCTTTAGAGTGATGGAATCTTGTGCCCGCAGCAGGTCACCATATGGACAGTCACCCTCCTATAGGTAGACTCATTCCCACCAGAGATGATAAGGATGTGGTCATCCAGAAACCTGTAAGGAAATGGCATGGGGTCCAGGGGTGGGTCACTGAAGGCTGTTTTTAGATGGGAAAACATTATTTGCTCAAATGACTCCATTATCACAAGGTCAGAGCAACAAGTCTGTTGTCATTAAGTCTGTGGCTAAATTTTTGAGGGCAGGTGTAATGGTGGAGTTCTTGTAACAGTTTGGTTTGTGGCATATTTCCAGAGAGTTGAAAAATGAAGAAGAGGGAGGCTTTTTCTGGATCAAAAATAATCAGTTTGGACAGGTGCTCTTCTGTTAAGCAGGTTAAAATATGGAAAACAAATCCAAGAAGTATTGTTATGATGTTTATAATAAAGTTATGCAGACAACCAAATTGCCTATGCTCAAATAAATTCTCTAATTTTATTTATTTTTTTATTTTTTAAGGTCTAGTTTGCCTAAAACATTTTCTACATGCTTGCCTAAAAATGTAGGCAAACATGTAGGCAAATATGGGGATTGAAAGAAATTGAATGAAAATTAAAGATAAAACTGAATGTATTGGATACACATGGTTTTATAGGCTTGGAAATCCCTACAGTCACATAAATAAATCTTTTGAACACTGAAAGATTTTAATTGTGAGAAAATGTAAAAAATAACAAGCAACAGCTTGGCCTCTTATTGTTCTGCTTATTTCACATGCTGTGCAGCTTTGATGTAACATTGTCTTTCAGTATAATGCTCACAGCTGAGTGTTGCCCCAAGTACAACAAACTTCATATTACTGCACCTAGCTCCTACCCAGGGTAACAAAAAAAAGGATATAGAAGCATGGAGATCGGCTAAAGGTAGGCGATTGATTGATTAAGAAAGTGGGGTTCCTCAGTTTGTAAAACTATTTGGGTAAAAAAGGTTAAAGAGACATAGAAGGATAAATTTCTCAGAAAGGAATAAAAAAGAGTTCCCCAACTGTGCATGGCATGGCTGAACTAGAGCTGAACCCAAGTTAGAACGGGCTTGTTGTACAGTTCATAGTATTCCACTAGGCCTTCTCCATACACATTTT
>JAPZDV010000021.1:2165885-2208084 GCA_029814665.1 Acanthurus lineatus
CTATTTAAATATCATCTTGTAATTTGTTTATAAAAAAAAGAAAAACAACAAAAGAAACAGAAAAAAACAAGATACAGCAAAGTAATGAGAACATTTTACTATATATTTTGATGTAGCCTCCAATATAAAAAAAAATGAATATAAAAAAAAAAAAATTAAAAATCTGCTTACCACACAACACATTTACACTGCATCCATCCACGTGAGCTGTTGTGGATCACAGTGTTCCTTTGTGATTGAATGAGGCTTTTTATAGCCCCTATTACATTGATTTTAGGCAGTGTGTGAAGTTTTATATGACATGCAAAGTGCTTCAGGTCCCCAGGTGTTTATGGACAAAATATTTTAGTCAGACTTTGCAGGAGTGTGAGAAGCAGTCTTTGGTTTGCGTGTGTGTGTGTTTGTGTGCCACCTATGTGTTCATATTGTGTTTGTGTGTTCTAAGCTTGATTAACAAGGAGATGCTCAGAGATAAATTATGTTGTGTAAACAAGCCAAGAAGGTTGTATTGCTGATTTCACATTCACCTGCAGTAACAACAGCTGATAAAATGTAATGAAAGTGTTATTTGCTGCCCTTTTATCGGCGCATCCTTAAAGATGAGTGTTAGTGTTTTTAAAAGCTTGTTTCTAAAAGCCAGATAGAGACCTCTATTTTATTTTCTAGATACAAAAGAGTAAGTTGGTAAAATTTAGGCAAAATGCTTCACAGACTTATAAACAGTTTTTTTTGGTATCATTTAATTACCCACTGTCACTAACACAACCTCAATACATACAACTGACTGACTGACTGACATCATTTGAAGTTACCTTAACGGATAGCTTTAGAAATAATATTGATTTAGTTATTTTCCAACTTAAGTCAAGGAAAAATCATTTTAAAGCTTCAATAATCAAAGAAAGATGTTTAACATGGAAAAAAAGGTATCTACGCTGATGAACGCACAAAGAATTACCACCAAATGCCTTCAGTTACCCTCAGATTTACAGTGTTTTTCCACCTTCCAGCTAATTTTGGGGTTTTATGGCCCATAACTTTACTGTTATATTTTAGCCCCGCAACTCTTTTAAGCTTTGTAAAAGCAATGGAGCATTTAACAATATATGAGCCATATACTTCTTTGTGGAGTTCATGGAGATTTAAACAGAGCCTAGGGATTTTGAATATTAAATGCAAATGACTGTTGGTCTACATCTTCTAATATGTCTGCTTTTTGCAGCATGTTGAGGTGCCCTAAAAAGGCCAAAATATATATTTAAAGAAAAAACTAATAAACAAATAAAAAGATCTCACCATAAACAAACAAACAAACAGTGAGCATTCAACCAATAAAGACCTCCTGCTATCATGTAAATTATTATCGCTGGTTTTCAGGCCTAAAGTAAGAAGTAACATGACATCACTACAGAACAGCAAATTCTTTTACAGTATTGTTTACCTGTATTCTACAAGCATGCAACATATTTTCTTTTTGGAAGCACGTCTGTAGTTGTTTTCTTTAAAAATAATATCAGTTTTATGTAACAAAATTTATATTTTTGCTAGGGCCATAAAAATGTAGTGATTGCTCAGTGAGATTAATAAACATATGTATGTCACAGGAAAAAATAAAGGGCATGCAAACAATCAGACTGAATGATTAAAATTTGTTAACACTTACAACACAAACGTTTTTTAAGTGTAGAGGATAGGAACAGGATAGGAGCCAGGATGCTTCCATTAGGAACACTATTATCAATATCAAGTGTAAAATTACCTAAAGTAGTATAAAGCATGTGATTCTAAAAGAGCTGCCGCATCTGGTTTCAATGAGATGTTTTTTCTTAAAGGTCCAAATGCACTCAAAGTATATGATGCTTGTATTTTTCAGCACAGTCATTATTTATGTATTAAATGATGAAATGCTTTCAAGCATGATTTTTTTATGCCTCTTTAGTTTTATTGTCACCTGAATAAATTTTGTCTTCTTTTAAAGAAAATACAAATGCTTTACAATTTGTACAATGGGGCTTTCTCAGGCTCAGTCGCACCATCTAATTGCAGCCCTCGAAGACATCTGACTGACGAGGGAAATATCAATTACAAACCTCCAGTGTGCTGTCAGGCGCATTAAAAGATGAAACCTGCCAGCTCTGAAATAAAGTTATTACCAGGAAAGCCGTTTCAGTGCTTAAGTGTAAAAATTAATAATAGAGCCTGTCGCTATGGAAGAAGAAAAGAAAAAGGAAAAAAAAAATTACATATGAAAGAAAGCCACAGGTTAGGCCATGGCAAAAACCGCCTCATTTGGCCCATCGTCTCATCTCCAACATGAAAGCAGGTCTCTTTTGTTCCTTTTCATTTCCACCAACCCACCATCTTACCCAAGCCGCCCACTCTTATTTCATTTTTATTTATTATTTATTTAATTTGTACCACCACTATAATGATGGTGCTTGTAGTGTTTCATCTCGAATTTACACATGCCCTTCAGGGGATATAGGGAACAAATACTTTTAAGCTCCATAGAGGTCTTCTAAATTTGCACATTGATATATTTTAAAGGGTTATCTGTTATCCCTTCTCCATTTTTTGTCATGAATACCAGTGCTTTAAGTGGGCTGTTATGCTCAGTTACACAGTGCCACCACTTCTAGATTTTGCCCTCTAGCATACCGGTATTTTTTCTGGTGTACCAGGAGTTCTGATCAGCTGTCAGAACCCTCTCCTGTCTTTTCCATATCAGAGTTTCTCTTTGATGCACTACATAACGCTCACCTCTTTCTGTTTAGGCAGCCATTGTGTTACGCTCATTTGTTCATTCCAACAGAGGTGTAACTCACAAGTCACGACAATATATGCTGTGATTTGCTGCTCAGCACAGATAGCCACGAATATATCAGTCATGTTGCTTAAATCCACCAACTGGTTTCCCCTGCCTCAGAACAAAACCTCCTTCTGCTGGCAGTCCAAAGCTCCTGTGCCAGAAATGCAAACAGCAGCACTTCTCCTGTGGTCGGAGCTCCCACTCCAAACAGAGTCAGCTAATAATCAGCTGGCTTAACAGCTAACTGATAACAGCTAACTGACTCACACATCCCACAGGGAAGGAGCTGTAGAAAATATTTCCTGGATAATTAATATCAGTTAAAAAAACGACCAAGTTAAAGTAAATATTTAAAAAAATCAACATTTTGATTATTTGATTGACTTATTATTATTTATAATTCACTACCTGTTACTGATCATATTTTGAAAAGGTTTAAGGTTAATACAGTCTTCTCTTTTCTGTTTTTGTTACTCTAAAAGAGTAAATAATGTAAATGATGTAAAAATAAATCACTTACTGAGACTGATCAGTTGCTCTCTGAGACCAGCTGGATTAATGTACTTTATGTAATTCGTACAATAAGCCCCACTCTAATGAGTCTGTTGTGAGTATTCAGCAGTTATTTTAAGAATCAGTTGTATTCATTTGAAGATTTAAATGTGTGAAGTTATAAAGTGTGGATGAAGAGCTTACCTTATCTTGCCTTGGGCAAGTTTCTCCCCCTCAGGGCCTCAAAGAGACAGAAGCTAAAACAGCTTGTTGCAGACATAGAGTGAATGGGCTGCATAAACGGTCAGTGTAAAACAAAAAAGGGTTTTGAACTTTAAATCATCCAAAGACACTCTTAAGAAATCCTAGAATAAAAATTTAGAGCTGGAAATTACCATAATAGGTGCTTTTTAATGATTGGTTGGCAGATCAGCCCCTTTTTTTTAAGTAGACAAAAGTGGTGAAGAGAAGCAACAACGGGAAGAACAAGGCATTCCCTGATGGGTTTGGTTATTTTTTTTTCTCCTGACTGAACTCACATTTTTATTTTCTAATGTCTTTCAGCTTGCCTTTATTTCCAGAATCTGCACCTACTCTCTCTTCTTTCTCTCTTTGGAGTGTAACTTATTTTAAAGAAGTTCTAAGGGCATTTGCTGCATTGAGAAATCAATAAATAACAACTCTTTTACTGCACAGCTCCTTTTTTTAACTGAAGTAATTTTTGACTCAGTGGAGTAATATGTCTGAAACAGCACAGCATGACATCTTTCTCAATTCAAGGAAAAATCCAGGCTTGTTTATAAATAATACAAGTCAATTTTTTCCTCTCTGTGATCTTTTAATCGCTAACTTGTTAGTCGTGAAAAAAGTTTGAAATGATTCAAAAAAGAGAGACAGTAATGATGGGCATTGGTACAGTTTAGAAGAAGGTTGCTTTACTGAAAGAAGGGAGAATTTGGACTTCTTCAGTATGTTCCTCAGAATGAGGTTCAGTGAAGTTGAGAAGGAGAGGTACTTCTGGATCTTTCCTGAATAGATCTACTAGTTGATATGTCACTCTTAATCATCTGGAACTTTGAACTCCCATGCATTCTCCTTCACTTTGGATCTCATGTTACGCATTGGCTGTCTTTCTCTCAGCAGGAGGCAGGGTGAGACATCTCCATAATGCACACTGGGGGTTCAGAAGATGAGGTGGCATCTTTGACTAGTATTGTCACAGCTCTGACTTTTCTGACTTTTGATCAAGTTAGAATTGACTGCACTGAACAGATGAGAACAGAGTTGTTATGGTGGATTTCTTTCTTACTTTCCAAGGAACTGACTGTAGATTTTAGAAAAGAAGAAGAAAAAAAATCACACACCAGTCTACATCAGTGGAACTGAGGTAGAGCAGGTGAACAGTTTTCAGTTCCTAAGAAGTAACCGAGGTAATTAGTTGGCCCCACTCAACCTTTTCAAAGGTAGAAACTACTCATTTTCAGTAAAAAAGAAAATGTAATAAATGGCAAAATTATGGTTGAAATTATTAAATGTCTGATATA
Source organism: Acanthurus lineatus (assembly GCA_029814665.1). Taxonomy (NCBI): domain Eukaryota; kingdom Metazoa; phylum Chordata; class Actinopteri; order Acanthuriformes; family Acanthuridae; genus Acanthurus; species Acanthurus lineatus. The sequence continues at coordinate 2,170,731 of JAPZDV010000021.1, forward strand.
AATAAATGAAGAAAACTATTTTTGTAAACAATGTCTGTTTTTAAGCATTTTATAGTTAGCTCTGAGCTACCGTCACTGCTTTTTTTATTATCTCTCCTGTGTCAGGCACTTTTCTCTTTTTCCATCTATTAGTCCGTGTAGTCTGCATATCATACTGGATATTAGTTGCTGTCTCTCAAATACACATACACACACTACACATTGACATACAACCACATCTACACACTTTGTCCATCTGCATGTGGCTGAGGATTCACTGGTATATTCTCTCAGTCTTTATCTTGCTATTTTCAGAGGAGCAGTAAGTGAAGTATTTTGAGAGGCGATACAAAAGCTTCTCTTTCAAGGAGGGAGAGGTAGAGATGAGCATGGAGGAGAGATGGTAAAATATCATTCATTGCCCCCCACTTTCCCTCTTTGTTTGCCTCCCTGACTCTTTCCAGGCTTCTGGAGAAGCTACTTCATATGCTTGGAGATAAATAATTTTCTCTGTACTAAATAATGCAGGTAGTCCAAGATTACTCCATATCTCCTTTCTTTTTTTTCCCCAGGTTATTTGAAACACCAGATTCCCATCAGCACATTAGCCGTGAGTAAAAAAAAATAAATCACATAATATCATAATTGCATTATTTTTTGCTGCTGCTGTCTATTACATGAATGAATGAGGCACGGTAAAACCAATATGCATTTACATCTTGTGCTCTCATACCTGACTACTTCTAGAGCACCTAGATTGCTAACTGCTCTTCATCTGTTGTTTTTGAGTGTCATCTAGTAAGCTTGCTTTAGCTTGTATTATCTGATCATATGTTAACTGGTCTACCTCTGCTGCTTAGCTCTCACATTGCATAGTCAGTGATTAAGTGGTAAGACCTAGAACAATGGAAACATTGCTTTAACCCCACAACTCAATGAAGTGACACTAAAATATGTGGCCATCACCAGTTATCTGTTAGGAATCACAGGGAGATTAACTACACACACACACACACAAAAAGAAAAAAAAAACAAAACATTTTTATGTGACAAAAAATCATCCTCCAATGTGGTGGCTTAGTGCAGAATATGTTTCCTTTTGCCCATTTAAATAAACTGCAGTATGCACAGGCAAAATTTCCTCTAACAATATTAGCTCAGACATTGAGGTTCACTCTTTAACCTTAAATGCTGAACACCATCTGTCAGAAAGTTGTTTTTTTTTCCCTTCCTGGCAAAGTCAACATAAGTCTGGCCGGACATATTTTAAGGCTTCGAAAATGCTGTCTATCAGCCTCTGGCAATAACTCATATGAGCACAAAGTAGCGCCTTTAACCTCACCATAGATAAGACCATCCTCTTCAGAGAGACAAGAACAAGCCCTCTGAACCTACCAGTGCACTTGCATTGCAACCGCCTACACATCTTCTGGCCAATGAAAAGCAGAGGCAACAGGCATAAACCTATCAAAGAAAGACCAAGCCTCAGACGCTTGAAACACACACCAGAGAAATATTTTAAATATCAAATCCAATTGACACTTTAAATGCTTTCACATCTCACATTCCATTTTCTATTATAATGAAAATTGTTGTGGGACACTGACAGCATCTTGACGGACAAGACAGAGCAACGCAGTGTTTGTCTTTCTCATGTTGCACCCTGCACACTCAGCAGGAGTGAGAGTAATTACGGGGGCAGTAGATGTGCAACCAGCGCAAAATGCGAAAGTCTCGTAATGCTTGGGTTGTAATGTTCCAACCATGGTGACACGTTTCCAAAACGTAATGACAAATATATTGTAGAATCATCATAGTATTTTGTCATGGATCTATTTCTAAAAAGAAAAAAAAAGAAGGAATTGGCTTTTTTGTGGCTTTGTATTCTTTTCTCTTCTTTTTGTTTTTGGCTCATTGACTCAACTCATTCCCAACTTGGCACACAGTGTTATTGTAGCTGACTATACTATGGTGAGATCTCATTTAAAAATTACAAATGTCCAGTACAGCAGCACCACTACAGCCACAATAAAACTGCTTAGTTGAATAACAACTCTCCAACGTCAACAAAAATCATATTTTCTGTAGTCTTTTTATAGATTACAATATTTATTGCTTGCCATAAGATTCCAGAGTAGTGCCAGAGGCCAATGCAACTTGGACTCAACAATTCAACAACTGGAGCCCTTAAACCCCGGCCTCTGTTAGGGACTCTATCACTTCCAAGATGTGCCTAATGGAGGAGACCAAAACAGTTGAATTTCTGAACAAAAATATTCACTATGACAATCACTACAGACAATTACAAGTCAAAACAGAGCTGAAAGCAGCAGTTCTGGGCTTAAACCTTTTGAACACAAAAGAAGAAAATAGCTCAATCAGAAGCTGCGAGCATACACACCAAAAATTGGTGAAATTTTATCTACCAGAGCTGAGGTACATACTTATGGCACCAACCGTTGCTCCTTTTTCAAATGGATCGATATTATGATATGGATTCAGAAGGATTTTGACCTTTGACAGTACCATCTCTATTACCTGGTAACATTAGCTGATAATACAGTTTATTTCCCAACCTTTATGTGCCCCCGCATCGACACACAGTAATTTAGGCGGCTGAAATGTCAACACTGTTGTTTCCCAGTGGTGTCATAGATGGCTTTGTTTGTGTGACTGTATCTTTATCTGTGTGTCATTGTGTGTACACACGATGGCTACCCACACTGCATCTGCCTGACTGCTCCATTTGATTGCTCACACCAGTGTAACTCTGAGAAATTTTATTAGAGGGCAGTTAACGTAGGATACAGTTCAACACCATTTCATTCTTCCCACCACTCCCTCATGGAAACTTAACACGGGAATGTCTGTCCGAGGAGGGTAAAGGGAGTCAGAAAAAGCAACAAAGAACTCCCTCTGTTTTAACTAAATACCCGTATATATTATGTGTGTGTGTGTGTGTGCCTGTGTGTGCAAGCCTCATGTGGTTGTAACTAAAGTGTCTACTGTTGTGTAAAGCATTTCCATCACTGTGTGAAGAAGGTGTGAAGCAGAAAGTCAGGTACATCTTGTCCAGTGGCCCATCTACCACTTTGGCTACTGTTGTCATGGTTATCTTTCTCTCTCACTGACACACACACAAACACGCATGCACACAAACACACACACACTGCTTGCTCTGTTGCTTCCCTGACCTGAGATTGCTGTGTTCTGCAATCCACATCCAGACAAGCATAGGGTCGTATACAAACACACTCACACACACATGAACACACACACATATACACACAATGATTTATGGCCTCCAATACAGTCAATAAGAGTCATGGCCAAAATGCGGGACCTGCTAGCAGGACACACACAAACACAAACACACACACGCACAGTGGTCCATTAGCTAAGTGTACTGGAGTTAACTGCTTTCCACATTGGTTTACTTTATTACATTTGTGGTTAGTGCCTCCACTGCCCCATGTGAAAAGCTTAAGGTATATTTCCTTGTGCAGGGTACACAGTGGGATGTGCGTGGTTGTGTAATTGATATAAAAATAGTGATGTGGAAACTGCAACCCTTAGCATTTAATCAACACATTTATTGTAAAAAAACAAACAACATCAAAACAGACTTGTCTCATACACACACTGGTTAAATAAGCATAGCCTACTCTCTGCAGTAATGGTAATATATAAAGTAACTTAATGTTAAAGAAATGCTCAAATGTGGCCAGTTCACATAAGGTATGATGGGAACCAATGTGTCAATAAGCCAAAAACTGTTCATCACAATGGGGAAAAAAAGGGGAAAGAAATTTACATTCACGTTATGTGTTGATAACAAGTTTTTGTGTCATTCGCCCTTATTGTTGTCATTATCTCTGCTGTGAATTTTGTCCCAATAAAAATTTCTTTTGAAAGCCTGGCTACATGAAACGTGGTAAAATCCCAAAAAGCTTAAAATTACATAAACCCTTCTATTGATACATGACAACAGTTTTTGAACATATATGGAACCACTTACATGCAAGATGATAATACTAAATGGGTAACCTACTAAATCACCCTAATATCTCCTTCATGGTCTGGAAGAAAAAAAAGTAATAAATTTACTGTATAAGCAGCACACAAAAATGCCTTTCTTCTTCACTTTTTTCCACTCCTATATGTATTTTCCGGGCTACTTGTTTCATTTTCATTCTTTCTGTTCTTATCTCGTCCTCTTTCACCTCTCCTCACTGACTTTTGCCTAATAAACACAGCAGTATCTCTTGGCTTGGAAAGAAAAGCAACTCTGCTTTTTGGAGTGGCACAAGCTGTGCTTTCACATAAAACAACAGTCAATTAGACTTAAGACACTAAGGCTCTTCCTGGGCCATAAAACATGGATTTAAAAAAAAAAGGCAAACTGAAAACCAGAAGCAAATAAACTTTCACTCCTCATCTGCAGTTGTTGGAGTATCAGGGGCTTGCTTGAACTTCTTATAGTACTTATTTTTTGTTTTTTTGTGATAGTTACTCAGTGAAAGGTCTTAAGCTCATGCAGGCTAATCAGAAAGTAAATTTGGTGCGAACATGAATAGTTTACATAAGATGAACCCTCATTTCTCCTGTGATCTGCTTACTTATCCTCCCCACAGACGACCATGAGGTTGGCAACTGTGGTATCGCATGAAATGTTTGAAAAACTACCTTCTCCAACCACAGGCCATCGAACCAAAATTAATGTCTCCTTGTGGATGTGTAACTTTAATTGTAACTGTAATAGTAGGTTTTAAGTAGATGGTGGAACTTGCATGGTTCAGCTCCAAACATGACAGAATGTCTGTCCCACTTTAAGGTAACACAGTTACGCTGTAATGTGATTGGACACACAGTAGATTCTCATGTGACACAGTAAGACACACTCAGCAGAGGCATGCTGGTCCAATGTGTGTGTGTGTGTGTGTGTATGTGTGTGTGTATGACAGGGTCACGAGTAGATCAAAAAAACAGACTTTATGTGCAGCATTTAGTGGCTTAAGTTCTCCTTCTCTTAAAATGGGCAGAGATGACTTGTCCTGAGCTGCCTGACCTGCAGCTTACCCACTTCTTTAAACTGGCTTAGCTGGAGAGGCTTACTGGAAAGATGAAACCTGGTCTTAGACGGGAATCACAGACTGTCATATCGACATAGGCCAAGTCAACAGCTTCTCATTTTGCAGGTCAGCTCCGTTCATACTGTTTCCTAATGCTGGTTCACTCAGAAATACAACTGGCTGCATGGATTATTTATTCAGAGACATCAGCAGTGAGTTCAGCTTCAGTCACTTTCACTTTACTACCTTAGCACAAGACAAATATAATCAGAGTAAGAATTACCAAGTTATAACATTCAGAGTAATTTGATGTAATTTTTCCAGCATGCAGAGGCTTTCAAGACAAAACAAAACGGTCATGTTGGAGTTTTGGGGCTGAATGAGTCTACAAATAAGAGCAATTTAGAGATCTATAAAAGTTGAAACCTTGACAAAGGATGGTCTGTTTTTGTTATTCAATGTCAGAGGACAATGTCAAAGTAGAATGGTTTACCTCAGAGTTCTTGGTTCAACACACAAACCAGCTAGAACTCATCAACCAGACAACAGCCACAGGCTTCTTTCTAAAATTAAATTACCAGACTTGATATAATCTGCTGCAAGTGATGTTTGTCCTGAATGTTTTGCATTGCTTTTTGCAAGTAAAAGGAAGGAAGTCAAAAACGTTCCATAACAGATTTTTTTGGTGTCCAGGATAGAGCAGGGTAGAGTTTTCCCTCTTACAGTCTGGGAAAAACATGACAGATGGAATAAAGGAGTGGTCGCATCTACCTGTTTGAGCTGGCAGAAGCCTGAGGAGGGTGCCAGATCCAGAAACTCAAAATATTTATGTAAACTATGGAAATAGTCAGATAGGATAGATTCTGATCTCTAGTTCAACCCTTTAACGTCTACCTTATTGAGGCCATTCGAAATAGCTAAATGGAAAAGCTCTTAACAGAAAACTATTCAGCAACAAAAGGCACATATGCATTAATGACTTCATTAGTGGATATTCAAACAAATCAAAAACAGTAAAGCATGACCAAAAGGCAAAAATTTAAACACTTAAACCACCATCGAACCAGCAGATGTGATCAGGTTTGTTGGAAAGGTCTTGCATAGTTTCCAATGCACAACTAGTTATGTTGCTGCAGAAATTAACCACATTTGAAGTACATTTTTGTGTTTGACCTTGGGAGATTGGTACAGAAGAAAGAGTGAGCATAGACTCAATGAAACAGCCCTGTGCCCAATCCAAGGGTCTCAGTTTCATAGCCGTAGGTTCCCACTGAAGACATTATGTTTGAAATGACTGGACAAAGAGAGGGAAGTTACGCTTTAGGGCTTTTACTATTTCATTCATACACTTGTTCATTTTTTTTCCTTAATTTCTCTTTCTCACAGACACTAAGCCTTCTGGCTGACACTCTTGACTAAAGTCCTGTCCTGGCTGCAAAAATAATGTGGTTGGAAATATAAAATGACAGTGCCTGAACTGCTGCCTGTGTTAAGGCAAGTTTTTTGACATTAAAAAAAAAGAACTTGTGATTTTATGTTTATGCATCATTTTATTTACTTATGTGTATTACTGATAAAGGCACTGAGCTTCAGCTTACTTAGTGATCAGACAGTTTTACTCATTGAGGCTATGTGCCTTGACAAATTTGTCCGAGAAATGCTTACAGGACAAAAATGCTGTAAAAGCACTAACTTGATGTAGATCTCAGAAATACAGAGTGGCAAATATGTATGTTTATATGACAATATTGTGAAAATTACTGTAATTTGCTCACTAGATGGCACTTTTATGTTTGAGAGTGCTTGAGAGAAGAGCATGGGCTCATCTGATGAAAAAAAAAAAAAGTAAAAAGCGAGGACCATGACCAAACCAAAATTGTCTATGAAAGGGAACACTGTGCACCAGAGGAGACCACAGATTTATTTTATTTTATTTTATCAGAGAGAGAGTGAGAGAGAGAGACAGAAAAAAGAGAGAGAGACTGATTTGGTGTATCTCAGAGAATGCGTCGGCCGCTGACTCTGCCTTTTCCTGCGGCGGGGTTATCTGTGCAGGGTAATGAATGGAGTCTGAAGGAGTTAAGTTGAGACGAATGGATGTTCTGCATTCAGCACACAGGCCTTATCATCACTGGAGTATGAAGGCAGCTATTAAACAATGTCTACAACATACTGTGTACAGGAAAGGACTATTAGTGACTCAACTGCAAGATTGTTCTTCCTTAAATGTCAGAGAAAACCCCTTACTCACACCTATGTTTTCTACTGTTGATATTAATCAAGGTTAAGCTTATTAATTTGTCATAAAATTACAATGAGTCAGTCATTTGAAAGTCACCTTGAATGTTTCAGTGCTGTTGCAGTTGTAGCAGTTGAAAGTGTGTACCTTTACCTGTTGCTGGGTATGTCTTGCTGGTTGCTTACATAAATTAGAGGAAACCAGAGGTACTTACACATAGACTGATACACATTTGTGGTAATACGTTTTGAGTCTTTACATCATATATGGTTACAATGCTAAATCCAACAGTCAATAAGACTGGTTGATATAAGCTTTTTACACAAGCAGCAAAAAATGGCTCAGATGATCATTAGCGATGGTGTTGGTCTGGTTAGTCCAGTGATCTGTGCTATGATGCAGGATTTGAGGTTAACAAGATAACTTCAGGATTAAACCTGGGTTATAAGGTCTACAATGGTGGTTAGCTTCTCAATGTTTTCTTAAACACATCCCTATGGTAACTTAATCTGCCCCTTTAGCAGGTAAGTTGTGCAGCAAATCTTGTTGATTAGAGATCCATAGGTATAAAACATTGCCTCCTGACCAACCATTTCTCTTGGAAAACTGCATCACCATTTGTAATAGTGGAGTTTGGTGCAGAGTTCAGCAGAGAGTCTCTTAGGAGGCCAAGAGTTCCTCATTATTGCAGAGTGCCAGCTCCTTAGCCAGAGTGTACTCTTGTGTAGGAGGTCTCCTCCTGTTTCCATTTCATTTTCTTTCCTGTTGACTGCAAGCAGTGTCAAAGCCTTTTCATTGTGATTTTGTATACCAGTGACTTCCTACAACAGAAACTGACTGAAACACCAATGAGGTGTCTTTGTTCTTATATGATATGAATATAAGCGTCATTATGGCTTTGAAACATGTTTTCAGATCTATTTTTTATTTGCTCTTAAGCATGTGAAACTGCTGAAGTTACAGCTGAAATAATTAGGCTAAAATTATGATAATAAATTCAACCAGTGTATGATGATGATGATGATTATGATGGTGATGATGATGCCTTTGAAGTATTACCTAAGAGACGTGGCTGGTTTGGTATAAGTGAAATGTTTGTGGGTGCAGGAGTAAATATTTTCTAAACTGTTTTAAGAAATTTAATTTATAAATGTATTTTCCACCTTAATGACCCTGAAAATTTGATAGATTAGCAACATGTAGTACTCAACCCTATGTTTAATACAACCAAGCCTCTGATGTCTTACAAAGAGACATCAGGAGTCTTGGTACTTTATGTGTAAGACTGACTGTTTTGGGGTAAAAATGTTCCCATTTATAAAACAAAAAAATTGTCAGCATGCCAAAAGATAAAAAAAAAACAAAAACAAAACATAAAAACATGCTTTGCATTCCCAAAAAGGCAGGTTGAAAAAGAAGCTAAACAAAACTGATAAAAAAAACAACTTATATTTTGATCTGTATTTCCTGACCAGTACTGAGAGGCACATATTCCCTTTTCCTGTATTTTTTTAAAAACATGAGTTTGTTTGATAATCTATTGTGGATTGTCAATATCACAAAACAAAAATATTGACACAATAATGTTTTGAACACATAGTTCATTTAAACACGTGGAATGCCTATACTTTCATGGACACAAACAATCCATACCATTTTTGTTTTTATCTTTCAAGAGAACTATAACCTTGAAAAGTTTAATCAACAGAGTCTTTCAGACAACAACAGTAGGACCTTGCTTTATGGAGTTTTATAAAAAAGTCCTTGGATTTGGAGCTTAGCTAGCAATGTCTCAAATGCCCTGACCTTCTCATCTTTGTATATTGTCCTTTCCAAATGTCCGTACTGACAGTGGGAAAAAAAAGTGTTTCGATATTCTGTCCTCTCAGACTGAGATAGTCTGCAGAATATCTTAAAACTCCAGGACCTGCCTTCCCTGAATCATTTCAAATCCATTTTGAGAAAATGGAGCTGAACTCTTTGTTGTGTTGTTGCTTTTAGAAACATGGTTTTACTTTGACTAGCTCTTGTATGTAAATTGTTTTAATACTGTAATGTTGTCTCATGTTGCGTTGAAACTGTTTAACTGTTGCTGCTGCCTGTCTTGGCCAGGACTTCCTTGAAAATGAGATTTTTTAATCTCAGTGGGACTTTTCCTGGTTAAATAAAGGTCAAATAAAAATCTTCATCTCCATAGATTGCAGTATCTTTCCACGTGTTTGTTACGGTGGCCAGTGGGGGCCAACTGCGCTGCAGACAAGTGAACAAATCCAAATAGACAAAACATAAGCACACTGTGAAAACATCATTGTCAACTTGACAACATATGCACATTTATTGCCGTAATTTAAAGAGTGTTCTCTAAATTCTGCACGTGTTAAGTTGACAACATGTTTTTTCAGTTTGCTTGTGTTTTATCTATTTGCATTTGTTCTCTTGCTTACAGTGCGGTTGGCCCTTCTCTGCCTCGGTAATTTGTCTCTATTTGGTGGCTCTAATGTGGTCTTTGAGGACAGTTACATGCTCAGTGCATGAAAAGCTGGCAGCTTTGGTGGCAACCATGTAAAAAATAGTTTGAAATGAAACAGCTAAAGTTTAAACAGTGACACAATGCCCGAACCATTTTCAACACCCTTCTCCAAGGGAAAATTTTTAAGTGATTGGACATCATAGTTATACTCATAGGAGACTTAAATTTTGATTTGAATGTTTCAGAAGTATAATTTTTATTAGGCTAAGAATACTTTGCACAAGAAAAGCACTGACCACCTGTTGCCTCTAATGATAGGGAGGAGGTTGTTCTGTACTTGAGGAGAAGAACCAATCCTGGATCTTTCAGAGGTGCTTGGTTCCCACATAGCAGCTTGAGCTGTTGATATGGGTCTTTTTTTTTATCTGGAGCTCTGAACTCTCAGGCATTTTTGACATTTTGACTCTCATGTTGTAGCTTCGTCTTGAGTTGACTTTCTTTTCCCAGCAGGTAGCAGGGTAAGACATCACTTTAATACACTCTCAGTGTGCAGAAGATGTGCTGGCAGCTTTGACGGGGTTTGGCTTCTATCCTTCAGATTTGGTGGTCATCAGGCCTCTCTCTTTCTCTTTCTCTTTCTTTATGAACAACAGATGGCTCACACTTGCATTACTTGGCTGGGTGGGAATTCAAAGTTGCTTCAGTCGTAACTTTGTGGTACAAGGACACCAGCATCTTGCAGGAAGTGCTTGCTTCTAGAGCTGGGTGCATGTAGGCTTTCAGGATATTTAGCATGCATCTGTAAGCTGGGTTCAGCTGATCTTTGAATGCTTGCAGCAAGCTGAGATCCAGGGGGAATGGATCAGTGGTCCCCTGTCCAGTTCCCTTTCCTCCTTTTTGCTGTTCTCAGGACAGCTCATGTCAAGGCACAGAACATTTTTTTTGGTCCCCTGTGAATTCATCCTGACCTTGTTCTTTTTCTTGCAGTGTCTTTCCTGATGATTTTTTTTTAAAGTTTTCAGCTGTGGCTTACTTAGGTGGTGATGGGCATCAAAACCTTTGATACCTATCACCAACAAGAGATCACCAAATCATGAAATAATTAGCAAACAATTACTTAGATAAAAATATTAATACATGGCAATCATTTTACAATGTCCTATATTATATCTACATAAACATACTGTGTATCTGTGTGCACAGTGAATGAGATACATAAGATAATGTAAAAAACATTGAATTAATTCATCACTGTCCATAACTGTTAGCATCCTGGTTGGGGGATGTCTTTGCTTTTCCTCATTTCTCAGAGGACTCCAGAAAACCTTCCCCCAGCATATTCAATGTAGGGGGATTCAAAGTGGCTTCTTAACCCCACGTTTGTCAAACTGTGGGCTATGAACAGTTTTTCGAGGCATGTACACATTAATGATTTTCATTTAGACCAAAAGAAAATACATTTTCCCCACAATCATGTGCTTCCTGTTTCTCAAAAATACAATTTAGTTACACAGCTACCTCAGTACTTTCAAGTGGTTACTGAAACAATAAACATGTTTTAATCCGCATTTAAATCTTTTATTGCAAATTCAATTTTTTTGGTTGGGTCTTTTGTCTCTTTGTGGCTAAAGATAGCTCCTGTGCAACCTCTGGATTTTGAGTGTTTTAAGACCAGCGGAGATTAAGAGGACTGCATTTTCAGCAGAAATCCAGCACTTTTATGTGGACAGATAAGAGCTTTTCTGTATCACCATTTTATATCATGCTACGTTTGTCCAATTTTACAGTTTGCTTGTCATTTGTTAAATATTCCACTCTGCTGCCAGTGGAATTTTTAACAGAAATTTCTGTGACTGGTCACATGCTGCAAAAGGAAACAATTTTCAGGACTCCTTAAGCTTACAGTCTGGTCTTAAATGATGTGAACCCCGATAAAACCTGAGGCTGAATCTTTACACTGTAGTCATCACTGAAATAAAATTGAGAAAATAAAAGAATAAATGCTTAATTGAATAAGGGAATGAACTAGACAGGGTGTAATATAGTCCCAAGTGACTAAATACTTGAAGTGTACATTTAAGGTTTGAGAGTTAAGGATTAATCTGATGTTTTTAGAAAAGTCAGCATGTTTTTTCAGAATGAAAAAATAAAATGAAGGAGCAGTGGCAGCCATGTGAGTGATGCATTTTTGTGATTAGATGAGTCTTCATTCATGAGAAAGATGGAGGGCATCACACTACTCATGATACTGTAAAATGAGTAACAGGGTATTGTATTCTATTTGAAAGGGCTACTTCAGAGCATTTTTTTTTTTTGCCAATTTCTATATAATATATGTTTGAGCCTTTTCTTTGAGCCTTCTGATGGTCCCATCATGCAAATGATGTAGAATAACAAAATCAATACTCTAAATTTCGAAATTGGGACAAGGACAAGGTCACGGACACAAAGTACTAACAAGGACTGAACTGCTACAGATTTTATATTCAGTGTCTGATGGGCTGAGCAGGCTGTTTCAATCAGAAATATCTTTGATATTACAAAATCTGTGTACTGAGTTTATCTAATCACTTTTTTTGTGATCAGATTTTTACATTATGTAATAAAAGGTAAAAGGGAAAAAATAACATTTCAAATATGAGGAACAGACAAACTTTTGTGTGAAAGATTTACTTGAATTTATAGTGACGTAACAGGTATATTTTTGCATATGTAGCAGCATCTTGCAAACCTTTTCAGAGAAACCGGGCTTTCATCTGACAAGAGCGACAGTGAGTGCAATCAATTAGCAGTCTGAAACAATCAGCAAAGCGTACTCACAGCACTGTGCTGGAACAGTAGTTTCTGATAATTGGTGGACTGTCCTCCCACAGAGATGATGAATTACCATGGTGTTTCTGGAAAAGAAAGTCTGTAATATTTGCCTAAAGTGGGATCAGTGCCACTTCAAATGAAACTGAAGAGAGCCTTTATGAGACAAAGAGAGAGGGAAAGACAGGAGGGGAGAGAAAGAGAGAGAGAGAGAGATGGCAGAGATAGGGAAGGAGGTAGGATGTTCAGTGTGGGGCTCATTAACTCAGTAGATGTAATCACCGGGAGGGAGGGGGACATTTTGCCATAGATTAAGAAGCAGGACACATAGTGTGGTGGTGAAGTCATTCTGTAGATGTACTGACTGAACTCTGCTTTCAGCTCTGAGGCTCTGATGTAACAATCTGTGGATGATTATGTATGCATCTTTGAAAATAAATGCTCAGAGGTGACAGTGGAAATTGCAGTGTGTGGGAGATCTGTTCTGACAACTTCAGTAAAACAGTAACATAAAGTCCTCATTCTTGTGTCATGGAGGGCAAACATAGCTGTTGTGCTGCTGGAGTGCATCTAAATAATGTCGCTGACCTTTTTCTTTTACAATGTCAGGAAATAAAATATGTACTGCTTTCTTATTCTGGTTGAGATTCACAGATATTTTTTTTTAAGTGCCGTATGGTCCAATCAGTCACTATAGCATATGTCTTGCAAGGCAGCCATAAAGCCACTTTTAATTACTTTTACTTTTATTTGCTTTGTTTTTTGTTTTTTTTTTTTGTAAGTTTGGTTTATTGGTTCATGATATCAATTCATGGATCTGATTGATATGCCAGAAAAAATTCCATCTTAAAAGTAGCTTGTAAATGCCAGTAGCTTTTAAGTGCTAGCTACCTAATGTTAACTAGTAAAGATTAAAGGTGACAAAACATAATCATCATAATCATCACTCACTGAGTCATCATTTTCTTCTTTAACCAATTCTTTCTTTTTGATGCATCTGCAGAGAAACATAACAAAGCAAGCCTATTGGTCAGCTTGTCCTGTATCCATAATGCCTGTAGGACATGAAAGCAGTAGCTCATTTGAATTTGTATAGACCAGTGTGTTAGATGAGCCTGACCACTTAGTACAGTATTTGATTGACCGCCTCCTGATATTCTTAAAATGATGAATCTCTTATTTGAAGTCAGTTAAGTATTATATTCTTTGGTCAGTAACAGTTGACTTATGTATGCAAACTTGCCAATTTAGGAATGATGGTTTACATAAACATAAAAAAAGAGTTTCATCATAACTGTGCATGTGTGTGCATGCATGTGTATCATGAGGCAAAGGTTTTAAGTAACATACAGACCTGCATGTGATACAGGTGCTACTGTACTGTTTTCTTGTTTTAGGTGAACTGACTTTACCTTTATTTGGACCAGTGACAGTGTTTAGCTATTTGTTTTTTCATTGAATATGAGCAATTTGCTTATCAGGGCACTGTAGCCAAAAGTGTTTTGTTGTCTGCATTAAATCTCTCACACTGGTGGCATCTTTATATGACAACTCTCATTTCAGTCAGGACCAACTTAGTTGTCAAAGATTGTCAAAGTCAAAGATATTTAGTGCAATTACAATTTACAAGATTAAAATTTGGTGGGGTGGCCGTTCTGGGACCCCCCCTCCTCTTCCATGCGCATACGGGAGAGCATGAGGCCGGGAGAACACATCTCCCTGCCCTTCCATGCGCCTACATGGAAACCTGAGGCAGGGAGAGCAGCAGCAGCAAAACCCACCAGAACAGAGCAAGCATCAGTGACAACAGCAATGACATTAATAAGTCAGAACAGCATGAGAAGGAGGAGCTGGGGAGGTGGGTGCAGGTGGGTTTCGAGGCAGCATGTCACAGAAGCAACAAAAAGCAGGCAGGTTGCAGCAGTTTAAGCAGAGCACCATATTGAATAGGCAGGAAGGGATTTGGTCAGCTGCCCTGAGGCTGATTGGACGTGACCAATCAGCTGATGTGGGCTTACCTGACATTGCCTGCCCACATCAGCTGATTGGCCAAATCTGAACAAAGCTTGACTGCGTGGCCTACCTGAAATAATGCTTTGCTCCATTAAAGCTCCAATATAATAAAATTCCTTCCTGAGTTGACAACAGGGTTCTCTGGTTTGACAACTACTTCTGTAAATGGAACATGTGTCTTATGACGTTGTTGAACAATGCAATGCTGAATTATATGCTTAGTGAAATTTGGCTGCCTACAGGAAGTTGAAGAAAAGTGTCAAATATAAAAAAAAAAGTGTCAAGAAAAAGGCACATGGCTAAGCTGTAACAAAAAGCACTTGTGCTGGATGCCTGGAGAAAGCCTCTTTCTAAAAAAAAGGGGGAAAAAATCATAAATATAAAGATTTAAATATAAATATAAAAAGTTCAGAGTAAAAAAAAAAGGCACTGAGTATAAAATACAAGATCAGTTGGGAGAGAATATGCCATAAAATGTATAGTACGCTTATATATACAAAGCGGCCAAATGCTATGAGCATATGCTGTGTAAAGATGAAAAATCAAGCTTTTAATGCATTTGTATAAGTGCAACATGCATCTCCACCACAGAGCAGCCATATGGGACACATTATGGGCTCACTGCGCGGTGTCGTCAAACTGACAGGATACAGTGATTTAGCCCTGCTGGAAGTGGATGGATTCATGCTTACCTTTAAAGTCATCTGTCTCCTGCTCTGTGGGAGTCTAAAAGCCCCCAGGGACACAGTGCAGCATGTTGGCCATTTAAGTACCTCTCAATTACTGCTTTTAATTTCCCTTCCACTGCTGGTCCGTCTCCATTAGCTGTGACATTTCTCAGAGATGTGAACTATATCGCTGATTTTCCAGTTGTCACCACAGTCCCCGTCTGCTGCAGAGGTTTTGGTGAAACTGTGTGTTAGCATATAATAGTGACGACAAACTGTGAGGATGTGAAACGGATTTTAGGGAGGCATTACCCTGCAGCCAGAGTGTGTGGCAATTTCTCTTAAGTTCTAACAAGCTCCTTGCTCCTCAGGCTTGTGTGTTGCTTCAGATGAAATGGTCAGGTTTATTGAGTCAAATTCTTTTGATTAACTAAGTTATTTTCTTTAATGCACAGTCTTCTTATTACATTAATTTGATCTGAATCACTTTTATTTTTGTACTGCGCCTGCTGTGCATCTGGTTTAAGATGCAAATGGTTTAAATTTAAATTCACCTGTGTCATGAGGATGTACTTCTTTATATTCATTTTACATTTTACATAATAACAAATTGCAAACTATCAGATATTTCCTTTTTCTTGATTCTTTGTTCACAAATCACAATCTGTATTCCTTAAAATCTAGATTTAATCTTGATTTAAATGGAGTTTGTGCTATTGTCACAGATTAGTCATAGGTTCTTTGTGACAACTAAGCAGTCTCTCTTTCCAATGATGGACAGCACTTTCCTCGTCCTTCTGCTGCATCACAAACCAAGTTAAATGCCACCATGTTGGTTTTACCCATAAACTTTGCCAGTTCTGATTCTGGCACATTCCTGTTAGGTGTTGTAGTTGCTGTAGCACTGATAATGGCATGGACTATCAGCTGGTATTCGTTTGGGAAATTATGTAGGTTAATTATGACCATTACACAGTCATATTAATAAGGGCTACTCTATGTTATTCAGTTATTAAAAATTTGAGTGAACACAAATGAAATGTATCAACTAGGTCATAATAGCGAAAAACACTAAATTTTCTGATTAAATGAATAAATGCATTGAATAAATCAGTGACTGGTTTTTCTGAGTTTTAGAATTCATATCAATGTCATAATGAAATCAGCCGACTACCACCTGGTGTTTCAAGTTGCCATGATCTTACTGATGTTATGATCCTCCAAACAAGGATACCCTGCTGCTGCACTATTCTTAATGTTTTGTGTCTCCTGTTTTTTATTTTACTGTATTTTTGTTTTTTCGTGTGGTCTGCACACTTTTACCCGACTTTAATATGACAGCAGTTAAGGGATTTAGGTACTTTGTTCTTTCTCCTTTCTGGAGTTAAATAGAAAACTTAAACAGTAATTTTGTGAAGAAATAAGAGATGGTGAGAGCTAAAAAACAAAACAAAACAAAAAAAAAACAATAATACAAATATATTTTTCCATCATTTTCTTGTCATTACATTGTCGCATTTTTCAATTTGGCATGGTTATAAATCTAAAATAAAGTTATATTCAGGGGGGAAAAGGCTTAAACTGCTCTTGAGATGAATGGAATCATGACAAATGGGTAAAGACGTATCATTGAGTTTAGCTACATGTCTCTGTGCACATGGACACACACACACATACTCACACATACTTACACAGACACTTGCAAATGTCTAAACTCATGAGGTTTATTCAGTAAGTCAGAAACTTCCATTTTTTACTGCTTTTTGTTAAGAATCATACCAGAAGAGTTCATTTTCCTCACCTCTCTTTCTTTCTCTTCCCCTCTTGATACGCCCTCAGGCTGATTTGGCAGCACAGTGACCAAATCTGTCCTGTTAAGAGTCATACAGTGCATGTTTGCAGACGTTATAATTTTCCATTCTAAAGAGAGTAGACAAGTACAAGAAAAGGGATTTTAGTTTTGGAACACTTCCATGGCCTGTCAACATGGAGCTTATATATAATGTTTTTTTAGTTTTTCTTTTTTTTATTGTGGTGATGGTTTGGTGGCAGTGGTCTATTATTTTTAATCTGTCTTGCTCCACCAGTACCGTGACCATGGTCATGCGTACTCTGTTCAGCCTGTTTTGTGCCCACGCATGGAAACACTCACACAGCGTATCTTTCCAGCTCAGCGCCATGCCGTTTGGTGAGCAGTCACAGAGTGTAGACAGAAGGTAGCCAACTGCGTCCAGCATGTTTGGGCATGGCAGTCACGGAGTTTTCCTTAAACTACTGCTTACAAACTGCTGATAGGCACAGCCATCAGGTGGTGGAGCATTCACACACAGCTGCTGCTGCTCATTTGAATGCAGAGAGAAATTAAGTGTTACTTAATGACTCTGATCTGAGAGGAAAACACCTAACATTTTTTTCTTTTTTTTTCTGTCAGGTGCAATCACCAAATTCATTCATGTGGCAGCTATGAGCACTCCCACAGAAAATGTAAGAAAACATGATTGATGAAAGTAGTGTATATTTTCTGCTTTCAGGAATGAAAGTACGCTGATACAGTACAGTACCCGGTAAAAAAGGCAGTGCCAGTACACAGTGCTGAGAACAGGGGACAGCAAGGGTAGTAATACAGACACAAACTTCAATCTACTTTCACTCCTATTGATAAATATGTGATTTAAAGCAGCAGGGACTACTTTTCCTGTTTGCAGGGTTACATCAGCCTGGTCTCTTTCCCAGAGTCTCAAATAATGTCACTTGATGCCTCATATGGACAATAAAATGTTGGTATGAGAAGCTTTCAGTAAACACAAACATAAACACATCCAGTAAATACAGACTAGAGATGTCAACAGGCCTGAAAATATGAGCCTATGCCCAATCTGACCCATTGAGTTGGACCAGGAGCCCGGCCTGGCCCAGCCCAAGAGCATCACACATATAGAGCCTGAGCCCCACCAAAACACATTTGATGATAAATGGATGATAAATGCTCCCACAGAACAGCCTACAATTAAGCTACTAATATGTAGCAACCAAATGACTTGACAATCTTAACTTATAAAAAGGCTCTGCAGATTATTAATTACACACTCATAGCCTAGACCTGAGTTACAAGTGATGGCACAAACCACATAGCAATTTAAATTTGTTCTCTCTGGGGAGCCTGAGCCGGGCCCAACCCGATCAATTACCATAAATATTTGGCCCAAACCTGGCCCAAACCCGGCCCAAAACACATCAGGCTTTTCAGGTCCCATCAGGCTGGGTTTTTCGGCCTATACTGGAGGTTCTGAGACCTCTAATATAGACACTCATAGCCACTTCTCCACTTCGTAGAAACAGCAAAAAAGTCCAAAAAGGTAAAAGGTCAGAATAGAGTGGTGGACTGTACACACCACTGTCATGTGGTGGACAACATTTCAGATCTTACTAAACCAGAAGCAATTTCAGAGTCTGAAGCCTACAAATCGACATTAAGACTGGTTCCTTAACATAGCCCTGAATTTTTAACACCAGATAAAGTGAAAGCATCCTTGAGAAACAATACAGCACATTATTTGCTTTATTTTGTTTGTTTTTTTTTTAAATCATTGGAGGTCAAATTTGTACTTGAAAGAGAGAATGTATTAATTGCCAACCTGTGTTGCTATTTAAATAACTCTTGTATGTAACTGTTGGTTGGACAATACAAGTCTTTTGAAAATATCACCTCAGGGTTGTAGTAATTGGGATGGGCATCTTTCTCTCCTGGTATTTTACAGACAATTAATCCAAAAATAATAATAAATAATAATTTAATAATAAATAACAATAGATAATTATTTAACAAAGGAAAAACAAGTCATATGTGGCAGGCTTAGAGTAAACTACACCACATTTTATTAGCTTTACTTTAGCAGCTGCGTCCCAGGTGAACACAGAGCACTTAAGCAACTTGAAGTTACTGTATGCCGTAGAGGGTCCTGACAAAGCATCAGTGTGACAAGTGGAGAGAATGTGTTGTAGATACAACAAACACAGAAACATAGATGTAACCAAAGCTTGTACAGGACTTTTAGTTTCTGACTACAGACCTGCATAAACAATAGTCCCTCCAGATACACCTGTACTTTATGTTAAATAAACAAACATGTTTAGATTAAAGCACTGCAGTGCTCAGTGCAGCCTCACAGCTGCTAACATGACTTGCTCATCGTGAACGCCTTAAACATAATTTCCATTGTCCTCTCTTATCTTGGGATGATGCTCAGGACATGATAGCATTAAACCTTAAAAGTTCCAAAAAAGTATTAAGTTATTCAGATAACTTCAAAAACTTAAAACATTGTACATGCTGGCAAGACACCATGATGGGTAACTCACATATATACTAACTGATAGTGAGTTATTTTTTAATTTTTTTTGTTTGTTTTTTTCATTAAGTTTGCCCCCTGAAGCTATAAGGTGTTCAATTCATTCTAATGCAATATAATAATATGTAATGTTAGTATGATTGTAATAAGAGTGAAATAGTATACTGTAATTTGTTTTGATTCAGCGCTGTATCTACAAGAGGCAACTATATATGACATCTGGCCATATCAGGAAATTGATAGGTATTTAGCAAACTGTTACCAAGAGTATTTATTAATCTGATATCTACTCAATCACAATAAACTAAATTACATTTGGCCTGTTGCTTAGATTGTACTCCTCTCTGATGTGAGGTGATTCCTCATTAAAGATTTAAATTATGCAGACTGGTAACAGATAAGCAGACTTACCAATTTTCTCTTAATTGTTTGTGTTAAATGCTCAAGGGCTGCAGATTAAAAGAAAAAAAAACAGTCTTATTAAGCTCGGGCCAAATGGAAAACAATTTGTTTGGATTTTCACCTTTAAAATGCTGATAATGACTCTGAAATGATTAATGCTTGCAATTTAGCTGCTGTGCCGAACAGAACGGCTCACTGCTCTACAGAATGTAAACTGGGGGAACGACATAAAATAAAATAAAATAAATTGGTTCTGAATTGGAAATTTCTCTTGAAGGGAGAAAACTTCAAGCTGAAAGCAATTAACAGAGTCAAAGGCCAGTCTTTGCAGCTTCTTGAACTCTGATTAAATGTTGTGATTGCCAGAGAAATCACTCCCTAAGAGGAAGATCCATAGCTGCCTATACAGTAAATTGGGCTATTGGTAAATCCATTATCCTCAGAGACAGAGGTGTTTTTAGACAAACACTATTAAGGACATTGTTAAAGATCAAGGGGTTGTATTTTACAGATGCTACGGGCCACAAAATGGATACCTTTTCTTTGTGGACCCATGGGTGCTCCAGGCTGATGGGTTATAGGTGTGAGACTTAAGTTAGACATTAAAGAGAGCAAAGCCTCCATTCGTACAATTGACTATCCGTCCGTCTGTCTGGGCTTCTGGCAATCACGATGGTGATAGCTGATATCTCCTAGAGTCTTCCATCTGAATGCTTTCTTGAGCTAACAATAGATACAAGCGAATAAAATTTTCATGATCTGGCAAATGTAAGAAATGGACAGTGGTGTGAGTGACCAGAGAAAGAGCTGATGGGGGATCGGAGGGGGAAGCAGGAGTAGAAGACTTGTAACCTACTTAACCTGAAGAGAACCACTTTTTCAGAGGGAAAGCCATCTTTTCTGTCTCTCAGAGCGAATGGGCTTTAAACCCTCCCTGCAATACTGTTTGTTTTTACTAAATCTGCTGGTTATTCCACAGTCCACTTTACCCACCACAGGATTATGATGCAACCCTTCCTCAAGTAAAACAATGTCAATCAATGCTTTGCTTGGATTTAGCCAAGTACACGAAATACATCTGAAGGTGAAACATAAGTTAATGAGCCTTCATATGTTCATATGGTTAAGTGAATGAGCAGTGTAACAGAGGAAGGGGAACTGATGTACCACAGCGCTCAATACAAACCCCACAGATTAACTAACATTGAACAAGTATCTCTACATTCCAGCAGCAAACAAACATATTCAGTTTGAGTCTTTTTCATTGACTCTTCATTGTGTTAAACAGCTTCTTTATTAAGGATCCACAGAGAAATTTAAACAGCATCAAAATTCATAGTTCTTCTCAGGCCTAATGGCCAAAATAAGAGATAAAAGTTCTTTTGTTTGAAGCAGTTAGCCAATTTACCTGCTTTATACCCTGTTACATAATATTTGTCTCATTTTAAAAAGAGAGAACTTTGCTTATTATGATAGAAAACAATACAACTTTAAAATGTTTAACTGAAAAAAAAGAGCTTGCAGTGGAGGAATCTCAAGAAAGCAAACAGCACAAAGTTACTTCAATGTAACACAAATCAAAGAAATTTAATATACATATTATAAAAAAAGTGCATTTATTTGCACTTTTTGTCGTGCCTATTGATATGTCTCTCTTAAGGTAACATTTAAGGGGTTAAGTGCAAAGGCATAAACAAGTATAAAAAGAAAAAACAAACAAACAAGAAAAACGAAAAACCGATTTAAGTAACTAAACTTCTAAACTTATCACTTTAACCTTGCCTGCAGCTGTGTCAAAAATTTTTTTGAGCTGTAAACACAAGAGGATAGCCAGAAGGCAAGCTACTTTAAAAAATGATCATCACCATGTTGATAACATTTAAAACGTATTCAGAATGAAATTGTGAAGGTTTTCACAGCGTTTCAACCCTAAACTTTTCAGCCATACTTTTCACCTAGAAACTCCATTCAAAACTTTCTAATGTTTTACATCTTTTCTACATTTTAAGTATTTCTAAACGCTTCAAATCTAGGAATTTCAGCATGTTTTTTCACTTCTTATGGTGCTTCACACTGAATGTGAAGCTAATGTTTTGCATGTTACAATAACACAAAGTCAATGAAAACATGAGATTTACACATGCATTTTAGCTACAATGATGCGATGCAAAGTGAGAGAAGATGCAAAATTTGCGTTATATGTGTCATTTGCGCCAGTCATCCATACTCAGTTCCTCAAGAGGGCAGTACAATTCACTGAGCTCTGCGTGCCCTGGATAATGTTATGCACATAGACACCTCAAGGTTTGTTTTTCAGACCTCTCAGGGATTTCCACAACAGGTACAGTGAAGCAATGGTGGTTATTTCAGCTTTGTTCAAAAACAGGGAGAAATGACAAGCCCCTCCCTCTCTGAACAGGTGGCTTCGTGTTACTTGTGTGCGTTATGCACTTAGACAATCCTGTGGTCAAAGTAGCACGAATGACAGCAGACAAAAATTTGCTTGGCATTCAGTCTGAACACATGGATAGAGTTTACCATCTTTGATTGAGAGGCAGGAGTTTAGAAGGTGCATCTAAGCTATATCACTGTGACATATCTAAAACCCGAAACAGTTACAGTTACCAGAAACCCTCAAGTTCTCAAGTCCTCAAGTCATTTTCAAGCCTTACTCATAGATTCATAGTTTCAGACTGAAAGTTTGTCCAAACCTTAAAATGTTTTTATACTTTTAATACAATTGGATTTATTCAATTGTTCAGTCTCATTTACAGAAATTAGAAAGGAATAATATTCCTAAAATAATATAAGAATAACACTTTTATATATATTCATTCTCCTTCAGCTGCTTTTCCATAGAAGTTCAAGTAAGCAATGTGATTTAGCTCCCAGGCATTATTCAAATATTCATTCATACACTGTTTTCAACTTGAATTGACTCAAACTTTAACCCAGAACCCCTGTTTAAAACTTTAACTGTCCAGAATTCTCATATATGGCAGGAGTTTTATTCAGCCTTAAAAACCAATTAATAATTAGATCCTTCGTATTTTAGTACCCGTTTTTAGCACCTCAGATAATATGCAAGGTTTATCCAGTGTAGCATCAGCTTTTCAACAAACATTATAGTATTCAACAATTGTAATATAACATTATGTTACTCAACCTTCAACTTTTAAAACCAGCAGTGCAGCTTAGCGTCAACTATTCAGCAGTCAGCATTCACATCATCACTTCTATTTTAATACAACCTTGTGTTTTACTAATTTGTGCTTAAAAATGTGTCAATGTTTTTACTTCAATTATGTGCCAAGTTCTCTTAACAATCATATTACAGCAACTGTAAAACCCACAGAATCTGTTTAAGACAAAGATAGTGGTAAATTTCTAAAACATTTATTTATTTGCCCATAAACCCTTCTTTTGATTGAACATTGTCACATCAGTAAGTAAATGAGACTGTGTGTGAATATCTCACTCTAGAAACCAGCCTTACGAAGACAACAGAGGAAATGAATGGTCTTCCTGTGACTCTGGATTGTGTTGCCTCCAGCATGAATGCACAGCAAGTTCAGTGGCATTTCCATTCCATTTCCCTCTCCAAACAGAGAAGGTTTGAGGCCATGGTTTGTCCGTTGAGTCTACCCAACCACTTTCTTTTGTTTGTGTGATTTTGTAAAAAAAATATTATCATAATTTCACTTTAATTCAGCAAAGATATGAAATATACATTCACCTCAATTCCAACAAAAGGCCTTTCCTTACTTTCTCCTGGCCAAACTCTGACATTTCCGTTTGGTTGGCTGTATGGACTGGAGGTTTGACCTTTTCGGCAGACTACCACTGCTGATGGAATGGCTTTGGCTGTCAAGGCTCCCATTAACCCCGAGTCCCTGGCTTCACAGGGCCATGGCTCTGTTATGTCAAGATAAAGTAAAAGATCATTCAAAGCCTTGCACAGGCCCTGTTCTACTTTTAATCAAACAAGCATGCAGGGTTCAAACAGTGAGAGCAGACATGCATGCAGGAGATTAGAGAAGGGAAGAAGAAGAATGAAGGGAGGTTACTGCAGAAGACATGAATGAGGACGGTTGGGGAAAAGAGTGAAAACGTCTTGGCCAGTATGTTAATATGCTCAGTGGAGCATTTATGAAGAGATGGAGGTATAAGTCAGTGACATTTTCATTAATTTGTTGTCAGGTAGATCCTCTCCCCACCGCTGAGCTTGACATATAAGGCTGTTTTCTCACACATTTCAGATGAATTACTCAACATAGAACAGCATTGCTTGACTAGATGTAGAAATACGGTTGGTATGGGTGCAGAACTGGTGTGAAATAAGAATGGATTACTCTTATACTTGCTAAAACCTTGCATTAGCATGTAATCTCATTATTGTGAAGAAATTGAAATAGCTGCTCATGTCAGTGTAATTTGTATGTGAACTGAGAATAATTTGGCCTGTGCATGAACTAGAGTGGGTATGATATTGAAAGCTAAACTGTGTTTTAATGTAATTACCTCTCTGTCTGCACCACATTGATCAGCTTCAAATGTGGTCTTGAATAAGGATGTTAGTTGAATCAAGTCAAAGATTTATGTGCTAGATTAGGACTAGCCTACATTGTTTATTTATATAGTTAGTGGTTGGACAATTTAATTTCTGCTTTTTTTTCTGGTTTCAACCCCTATCAAATTAAGTACTTATTAAACATTGGCGAAATTATAATTACAGTGTGGTCAGTGTTATACAATTTTCTGATGAACATGGTGTGTAGTTTCATTGGCCCTGTGCTATTGTGAAACCTCTGTGGCGAAGGATGGGCTCCTACAGGAGGAGCACACCCAATTAAATACTACTACCTCTACAAACTCTGTTGTAATAACTTCAACTATAAAGTTTCTTTGCTCACATGCAACTGTAGACCTGCCAGGGAATATTTATCAGTTACATTTTGACACACACATGAGCCCCTCTTCACATCAGCATAAATTTGCTCCACCTCACAGCAATTACTTTAAAACAACATACGTCACTTTGAGAGCTAGTTTGCCAGTTACTCCCAGGGTTGGACTGGCCATCTGGACATTTCAGAAAATCACAGAATGGCGGTTCTCCAGGAATGCTGATGGCTGCCATGTCATTGTCATCTTGTTTTTCCTCGTTTTTCTTTTTTAAATGTAAGATAGTTAAACTGACAGTTGACAGATGGGGCCAGTGCAAACATTTTTCTGTTACATTATAACACCTAAGAAGAAGGAGAACTAGAAGAGCAGGAGCTGTCGGCTTAGATTAAAGCATCTTATGGCTTGTGGATGATTAAAAACTTGCCTCAAGTGCAGATAAAAGCCAGCAGTAACGGCAACGGACAAAGACAAAAAGCAGCATTCAGTTCAGACAGTTTTCATCAACCTTCAGTCTGCACAGGACTTGACAAAAGGACTCACATTCCATGAGATCTTATTTTTATTTATTAAAATGGTATGAAACTCATATCAGTTTGTTTGCAGTCCTTAATTGCTTTAATTTTGACCGGATAGCCATTACAATTGCCATTCCATGAACTTCTGTTCATGGATAAAACGTTGTATTAAGTTATTTTTTCTTAATCATCATCAGATCAGTTTGCTACTTTTATAAGTCATTTGAGTTGACTTGTCCCTCTTAAACCACATAAATAAATGGAAAACATTATTAATTAAACACAAGAAAGAATTACAAGACAACAGCTTTCATTATTGATCTCTCAGAGAATGTCAAGGCATCACATCTGTAGGCCTGCTGGTGTTATTTTAAGAATCCTCACATCCCACTTAAAATAAGTTTTTGTGTTGCTTAATACATCAATCACTAAATCAGTTCAATGATAATATACATTACACATGATCTGTAACACATATTTACAACTGAATACTACTTGGCACATAAGCTATGCAACGTGTTTTTTTTAAAAGATAAACCTTCAAAATCAGTACTATTGTGATATCCTCCAAAGTACTGTCGTAGTGTCATGAGTTATGATTTAAGTTATTACAACACCCCTGTCAGGGACTGTTAAGTGTGATGTTGTTGGCTGGCCTGGGTCAGAGTCCACGGCTCTGGTCCTAGTTGGTCCCTGGTTACTCCAGCTGTTTCCTTATATTTGCATCTATGACCAGTGTTTAAACGTAATCCCAAATTATTCGGAGCGTGCAAAGCCAAATTAACATAAGTTACCATAGATGGGCTAGTGCTCGCTCAGCAAAAATTGTTCCGCGGCTACATCACCTGCCTTCCAGCAAACTCAAAGAGAATCCTAAGAGCAAAATTGTATCACAAATCTGTTTCAACTAAAGGCTTTCTCAGTGTAAGCTGGCTCAACAAAACCTTGAACCTCAGTCAAAGTTAACGGTTACACCAGTTATCAACATAGTCAACCTAGGCTCTGTTCCTCAAGCTCTGTGGCTCATAATGGACCAACTATGCCGCCCACCTCCACCTATGAAGAGTGGAAATAAAAACTAATACAGCAAAAAGCAACTCCTTATATGCAAATAATGCAAGAGAGGAATGCTTGTCTCTTCTTTAAATATGTCTTTCTCTCTTCTGGTGTTTACATATTTATAAGCTGCTGCCATATTAACAAAGTTATTCCGATCTTGGATTAATAAAGCACGTGTTTGCACACTAAATAGATATTTTCCTGAATATTTATTTTCCCACAGGAGTTTCAAAAGGTTTTGTGATGGCAACTTGAGCAAGGTTATTGTGGTATTAAACCACTGCAAATGTATATGCATTAGAAAGTAGCAACAAAATCCTGACAATTGACATCGTACAATATTTGTGATTAACAGCACACAGTTCTTTTTTTCCTCTTCATACTACATATTTGAATTGCTTAAAGACCTTGAATCAGGGAGATTGTAGATTTGCTTGTGGAATATTTGGAGACACACTCTTGATTTAGATGTACCTTAGATGCAATCCTCATCCATTTTTAAAAATGTTTTTGAAAAATCATTGGAAGACCAAATAAATAAATAGATAAATGCAAATACATGGCCTACAGACACTTAATCAAGTCTTACATTCATGTTACATTTATAGTAGTTCAATGTTTGTTATTTATCTAAATCTTTACTCCTTTATATGAAAGTGTTTTATATTCTGTTGATTGCACCCCATTCTTTAAAATCAAACCATCTTCCCTTCCTTCTGTCTTTCCCCTATTTCTTTTGATGTTCTAATGTCCATCTTTCATGATTCTCATTCATTCTATCTCAATCATAGTTTACTCCATTCCGTCCATCTCCCTCTCTCATTATTTCCTCCTTTCCTCAACCATCTCCCCAACTCTTTCCCTTATTAAACCCTCTCATCTTCCTCTATCAATGTGGTCTGAATTCCTTCAATTCTCATCCCATTCTTCCTCCACATCCTCTTTCTTTTTCCTCATCTCTCCCTCCCTCACTCTTTTTCCCAGCAGGGGAGTGTAGCGTTATCCTGTGGCAGAGAGGATGATTTATGATTGACTGGCAAGGGAGAGGGAGACGTACAGTATTAATCAAGGGGCGGCAGTAGAGCTCTGCCATAATGCAAATGGAGTGTTAATTGAGTGCTGGATGGCTTTGAATAATGGCTCTGGCTTTTCACTTCAATCAATGCACATCACAACAATGGGCTGACAGCGCGCTTTCACAATGTAGGATACATCCCATAATGCTATAATGCTTTTTTCATTTTTTGTTTCTTTCAATAACAGGGAAGGGTGGCTGTTTGGAGCTG
The DNA here is from genome assembly GCA_029814665.1 of Acanthurus lineatus. Taxonomy (NCBI): domain Eukaryota; kingdom Metazoa; phylum Chordata; class Actinopteri; order Acanthuriformes; family Acanthuridae; genus Acanthurus; species Acanthurus lineatus. The sequence continues at coordinate 2,198,502 of JAPZDV010000021.1, forward strand.
CATACAGAGGAGATGTTAATTGAGAGAAATTGCATGTTATTGAATAGATTTGGGGTTATTCGCTGCATCTGTTTTGATATGTAATTGTGAAATGAGATTGGAAGATGACGGCATTCCAACGGAATGGAATGATGATATGTTTATTCAGCATAAGGCTAAATCAAAAGAAATGAGCTGCCGCAAGTTTGGCTTTCATTGCTGAGAAAACATGAACTGAATTTTCCATTTCATTGTTTTCTGTTGATCATGACACTAAGAGCCTTTTATGTTTCAAAAGTATTTTTTAAACTGCACTATCTAATTTTACATGACAATGGATTCAATTTTTATATGTAATGTAAAAGTTGTCCCTCCTTGTGTAAATTCTGCAGTTTTAATACAGTCCTTAGCCTCTTTAAGCTCAGCATTGTGGTTTCCTTCAAACTCAAGCATATCAGCCCTGTTTCAGGAAGAACACACATGCACACTTACACATGTCACTGTTTTTACCCTGTTACACTGCCCCCAAGTGGCTAATGTAATCACTTAATGCAGCTAGAGCTGATTTTTAGTTCATTAACACGCATTACATGAAAAAAAAATAGTCCTCAAACACTGAAACAGTTTACATGGCACATTAAAGTGAAGGTAATGTGACATAACTTCAGATATTGGCTTGGATCACCTCATCATCCTCTGCACTATCATTGTCATATTAGCTTCGATAGAGTCGCCAAATAATCAAATGATTACAGAATTAGTAAAGCTTTAAGTTACAATTAAATGTATCCCTCTTCCCATTTTTGAAATGAATTCTCATTTGGTCATCTGAGAAAATATTCTGTCTCATTCTTTTTGAGTGTGCTGGATAGTCTTTAAACTTCTGTAACAGGCTGCTGCATATGAATCTGCCCAAACACCAGAAGCCCCCCTCATACATGCAAACACACATTTCATTCCATGTCAACAAACAGCTGGCGTATCCTTATCCCCCTACCCAACACCACCCTGTCCCTGACAAGAGACTAATAGACTCATTAGCAGTCTTCCAAATAGAAAACAGAATGCAGAACTAACTGGGCACCGGTAATGCTATCCAACGCTACTCTTAATTACAAAGCATCAGGCTGTTAAATGAGCGCTGTTGAGGGACCCTGTGGGGAAAACAGATCGGAAAACACAAGACCTCGCCCGCTGCAGTGGGGTGCTTCATCCCCATTATGCCTGCATCCACAGGATTAAGACAAGTTTGAAGGTGAGAAGAGGCCAAGGAGGCACACACAGCACTGCACTGCCAGCAACCGTGTTTGAAAACACCTTTTTCTAACAGAGAAAGTGAGGATAATTTGGATAAAGTGTGTGTTTGGTAGTTCTCATCCCTGAGAGCCCTTAGTTACTCAATTTTAACTATGCATGTGTTTTGGCAAACTGTTAAATTCTTTCCTTAGTTGCATTTAAACACACCTGAGGTGTTTTGGGCTGTTTTGACAAAGGATTTAAACAAAAGTCTCTCACCATCTCCCATTTCTAACTTAGAAGGTACATCTTAAAATGTGGAAAATCAACAAATAAAAACTGCAGTAAGTCTGAGGACCATGTGTGAATAAAAGGGTTGGGAACACTAACTCGGTGCCATGAATAACCATGATCAGATTTTGTGATGCAGGCAAAACAAGAGAGAATGACCTTCGACAGGATGGCAGAAAAAGAGTTGTTGTTTTATCTCGAAGGAGTAATGAATGTATGCTTGTTCAAATAAAAACCACACTGAGAACAAGTCCCCTGCAGCTCCATATTTAACTGAAGTTGGCAGTCTTGGTTGCCAATACTGCCTTAATTCACTTATTGGATATCAGACAGATCCATGTACTGATCCAGATTTCATAATCTACTTATAGCCAATTTACTTGGATTTTTGATAGTCTTAATTATGGTCTGTGTCCAGTAAAAATCAAACAGATTCTGCTTGTATTTTAGAAATATGCTCTGTAATGTAATCCCATATTTTGTTCAACTTGAAAGAAAATGTTGCAAATATGTAATTAAAATTATGTCATGTGGGATACATTGGTCTGAAAAATACAGAGACATGGTTGACTTCTGTAAAATTTTTCCAACCTGACTAACCCTGATCAAATCCATGCTGAGAGATGACAATTGACCAAAAATAACAAAAGCTAGATCGCCATAAGAAGATAGTAGGCTTCATTGCAGTGGACAGCAAAAGATGAATGCAGTATGATAGAATAATAAAACAGAAAGAGACATGTACATATTGCTGGAGTAGCAGATCCATTAATCTTGTCTACTTTTTCTGCAACCTTCTCTAATTACATTGAGTCTGCTTTGAAAGATGTGGACTTACACCACTAATCATACTGACTAGACTATGGAAAGGTATCAACCAAAAACACCTATCTATTGCCCAAGGGATTTTGCAAAACAGATCAATGCTTGAAAGAGCATAAGACTGTTTAGATTAACTTCTTTCTGTTAGTACGACTATATACTTTTAATAACTGAGGTAAAAATAAAACTACTCAGTTAGACACTTGGATCTTTCTTGCAGTGAATGGGGATGCGGTAGAATGTGTCTGAGTTAAGACTGGAACAGGTGTCAAGCACATGGCTGTCAGACGTCTGACTGTATCATAATTAGTTTATTATCAGGCTACGTATCTGCTCAAGAGACAAGCCTTCAGATCCTCTGATTGAAACACTGCTGAGCTGACACTGCGTTTTCCACATCACTACCCCCTTCTTCTTCTCCTTCTTCTTCTCTGTCTCTCCTCTCTCTGTCTCTCCTCATCTCACACACATGCACAAACACACACTATTTTTTTATGTAAATAAATAAATAATCAAATATAATTGACAGGATTAAATTAGCACATTAATAACCTCATGTTTCTCAAACACTAATTCCATTAATTAACCCAGAATGAGATGTTTAATTTCCTTGTGCTTAAACAATCGTAATACCTTATATGTTAATGAAGAAAGAGAGCAAGGTTAAAGGTTGGAGATGAATTAGCAGAGCGGAATACCCATGTTAATAGAGAAATATTCATATTTCTCTTTTTAAAAGTGTGTTATTCAACAAGAGACAGTAGACAATTTATTTAGTGGATTAGGTTTACCCTTAAAAATAGATTTTTTTGAGACCTTAATTGTCCTCATTAAAAGGTAACCCAACACCATCTGAAGGCAAAGGGTGTAAGTTTTCACTTGGCTGCAGTGAAGTTAAAAAAATACCATGTGACTAATTCCTTTTAAATTAACATCTTAACAATAATTTTGATGGTAAACGAACTTAATAGGGTGAATAAAATCCTGGGTAATATTTTACGGTGCTCCTGCTCCCTGACCAGCGATCACTGACTCAGTAAAACTAGATCATTTTTAATAGAGAAAATGCTTTCTGGTTTGGCTGCTTTGCCTTAACTCTTTGCAATGTTTTCCGAAGTAACCTGTAACTGCTGCTTCTGTAGCTGCAAGGTGTATTAGCTGTGTAGCTTGCTGACTGCAAGGAGAAGTGGGGAGTTATCAGAGGAGCTTCAGACTGCTTTAGAGGAAGACTTCTACTCCCCGTGGCTGAAGAGAACCCAGTAGTGATCCAGTTTATGTTTTACCAATTTAAGGTTCCCTTTTCTAAAAAAAAAAAAATGTGCTCCTTATTTTTTGTTTATGGCCCTTTATATTAGACCTTGACTATGCTGACTCATATTGGTGCTTGTTTCAAATGTTTTCATGTATCTGAAGGCAGAGATGACTGTGTACCTTCCTAAAATCTGATATACAAATGCACTGTGGGTACACCAGATCTGGTACAACACAAAACTGATACCTAATTGCAGAAAACCTAAATCTTTACCAGAGCCGATTAAACAGAGAGTAAGTTTGCATTAGAAAAACCACTAATGCTGTGTTAGCCGCTGTCATTTACAAGCTGACAAGCAAACAGATAACATGAGAAAATGAGATATGCTGGCCACATTTACCATTATGATTTTTTCTACTTGTTCCCAACTGCACACAACAGACTTCTCTTCTTCATCCCCTACATGTCTAAGGGCTAATTTTCTCTGATGTTTCCTATAGCCAAAACATTAGCTATCTGCTATCAAGAACACTGCTCTGTCATTGGTCAGTCAATCCTCAGCAGCGGGCTGGGCTGAGCATTAGGCCTGTGATTTGTAAACCCAGATAAGAAAGTAAAGATGCACCTTAAGCTTTTTTGTAGACATATATGACGATTTTTTTGCTTTGTGTTGTTTTGTTTTTGTTGTTTTTATCAGACACACTTAAAATGTATTAGGAAGGGAACTTCAAAATTAAAATAATTGCATTTTATATAATAATGACTGATTTGAAGGCAGGCAGTTGGTCAGTTGGTACACAATTACTGATGCTGACCATGCTCAATTATAAATTTAGGAGAACAGAGCTATATATATCCACACACTGGCAGACTGATTATTGGTTTTTTGGTAGATGACCATTTCCTAATTTTCCACAGTGCCCAGAATTTTATTTGCTGCCAGAAAAAAAATATTGCAGCATGTGTTCATTTACTTTCTATAAATATGTATACAAAAGTTTCTGAAAAGTTGTTGGGTAAGTGTAAAAATCAAAGACAAACAAAGCCAGAAAATCATTTTATTTTTCCTCAGCATCATTGAATTCATTTTCTGCCTACGCTAATGATATAGGGCTGAATTAACAGTAAATACACTGTTTATTAGTTGTAGGTTTAAAAAAAGAAATGAAAAGTTCAATTTCACCAGAAAAACCAGAAAATGCCTGGATTTTGAATCATAGCAAGAAAAAAAAATTGTGGGAACTGACATCATAGCAATTTAGGGTTGTGTTTTCCTTGTATTTTTCATCTTGATTTTATTTATTTCTTTATTTATTTATTTTCTCAATGTCTTTCATTGGCCTTTTTTCCCAGTCAAGTAATTTTGAGGCTATGCTGGTAGTTATAAATGAAAACTTGGAAGCATTTGGTTGCAAATTCACAAAGCTCATTGCACCTGCTTTTCAGGATGAAGATATTACAGAGAGCCTTGACTTAATTTATGAGGGATAACATTACTAAATTTGAAAATGTCAGAATTTATTGCACAAAAAGAGTTTTTATGTAATATGAGGTCCCCCTAATGTAGTTCTGTGCAAAAAGGGGCTTTAAACTAGAAAACCACTATGGGCGTGTGGCACATCCTTTTGGAATGTGTGTCCATGTGTGTTTGAGTCATATCTAACCTAAGGTAAGGAGAATTGATTTTTAAGATGCAGCAATAATTACATTCCACAAGAACAAATGGATTTGATGAAGGACGACGGGCTCAACGAGCCGACAGAGTGTGCAGAGTAATAACTGCAAACCCTTTTTTGAGCCGCCATGACAATCAAGGTCGCATCTTCAGCAGTGTGAAACCAGGTTGATTGACTAATCAAGATTCTGTATGGGTTAGGATTTGCCACATTACTGGAGGAACATGGAAGGTTATGAAATCATCTGTTATCTAACCTCTACAGGGGACAGCTGCATGATGGGACTAGAGCTTCCCAGAGTTTCAAAGGTTAGCTGACCATAGATAATGTCCTGAGGGACACAACAATGGCTGTGGTGCAAATGCTGTTAACACCAAGTTTCACCTCATTGTCTTACATTTTGCAACACACAGTACAAATGTAATAAAAAAAATAACACCTCCAATTTTAAAAATCAAAGAATATCCAATGTACAAATTTTAAGACCTTTACTTACATCAAAAGTTAGCTTGTTTAAAATAAGGCTTTGAAATCACAAACTGTAGCAAGCTTTTAATTTCCACACTGCTAATGTTAGAATTGATCTGGATTAAGACCACTGAAATCACTCCATGTTGACAGAAGACTTAACATTCTCATAAACCTACTGAGCTTTTATTCAGTTTTAATACAGTGATAGATTTTAAATAAATTCACCCACATTTAAATTGTTGCTATTTTAAAAAATGTGCACATTTGATGAGACATCAAGCTGTTTCATTGCTGTATATTGGACACAGCTTTGGCTCACTTTTCAAACTTGCTGCTCTGACATTATGTTAATTCCTCTGTTTGTCTTGATTGGACAAATTTACTGTATTTCCCACATTATAATTTCCCTGTGGCTGCTCACAGTCAAACACGGGCTCCCACGCACCCGCAAAAATTGACATCTCTTTGTAAAGGATAGAGTGAAAAAAAACACACACAGATATGAAGCCAGAAATTTGCCAGCAAACTCCTTCACATTTAACTCTCTACTGTGCTATGTCAAAGTCAAACTGGCTGTTGCTAGTAATGTCTCCTTGACGTAATCCTTTCATGGTTGAAAATTGCAATTTCTCACTATTTGTGCATGAAACACATGATTAGCATTTTTAGAAATCCTGCTCATGTCCTAAAATTTGAGAGATTAGACTCGACAGAAAATAATCTAAGCCTGTTAAGTCCAAAGAGTGAGTAGTTTCATAGTTTTTCCTTTTTTGTGTGTGTTTCTGTGTCCCTGGACAGCTCTCTGGAATCTCATGTACCCATAATAATTTCAGTGAAACCTTCTGAGTGCCCAGGGGGCCACAGGAAATGGAAGGAGGAGGTACTTGATCATGTTCTCCAGTTAGCTATAGAGGGCAAATAGTGGAGGAAGGGGTAATTGATCGCAGTTCATTAGATGCTGATCCAGATCCCCTAGAGGGTCAGAGAAAGGCTGGAGGGAATAGGATTCATACTGGGCTGAGAATTAGACAGAGGATTTGCTGAAGGCTTATGCTCCTCTGGATGGATCTTTACTCATCATACACCTGAGACAGGCAGACTCACCTCCTAAGACCACTGTAAGACTCACATCATTAGTTGTGGAATATTACCAGACAGAGGGACTTACATTTCTACCATGATAAGGAACAAGAAAATCATTGTAGTATTAAAATCTCCCAGTGCAAAGTCTGTGCCAAACCCTTTATCTAAAAAGCCTAAGAAATAAGGTTTGAGGTTTTTATTTTAACCTCCTCGCTGACTTTCAAAGCCAATCTGTGGTTTATTATTTTTTCTCATTAAAAGCCATATTGGCACTTTCTTTTAACAGTTTTTTTTATATATAATTAATAACAAGCAGGAAAAACTATACTTAATATATAAATCCATTAATCTGTAAAGCTGCTTAAGACAAAACCTCAAGAGTTCTCTTTAATCATGTGTTTTAGCAATTGATCGTTCCATGTGTTTGTATCTACAGATTTTACTGTGGTGTGTATTGGTAAGAAATAAGAGAGCAAGCTGCATTTTCTCAGCAGCTGTGGCACCAGATAGTAATATCCGCGTCTGTTGCATTGAGTGCTCTAGAAAAGAATCATCATTCAGAATTAATAAGTTAGGACTATTTGGTATTCACACAAATCACAAAACAGCTCTCCGGTGGTTGCCTGGCAACTGCTCCCAGCTTAGGAATAGTCTTTCAATAACTTGCTTCAAAATGTTGAATTGTCATTTTCATAATAATAGACATGCTGTAGACAGATGTTGTTTCTTGACTGTTTACTAAGCTAGCTGTTTCCTTGAGATGTTTTCCTCAAGCTATAGAGCTGCATGTAGCTTTACACTCAACAGACATACAGGAGAATGGTACCCTTTTTCCCCATTTAAATTAATGAGTATAAGATGAATTATAAGACAAATTAATAGACCACCAATGTACGTCTGGTTCATTGCACAATTTTTAATGCAAATGTGGGCAGCAGGAATCCCCAGAAAGTAAAAAAAAAACATATTCTTATACTATAGATCTGACCAATGAATACAAAAGAAAATGAAGACACTGTACAGTCATATTGGTTATATAACTTTTGTGATATTATTTTAACCATTCACTCCTCTATCATTTCATTACACGTTTCATTATTATAATTAAGACACGGAATGCATTTCTTTATTATGAATTTATAAAACATGTAAATGCTTGGAAAGATATGTATGTTCTGTGTCAAGACCGATACAAAGTAAATCGTACATATATATATTTTTTGTAACAGTGCTCGAACACAGTTCTTGCAATCTTCACTGATTTTTAACACATGGCATGTCTCACTGCAGTTCTGCCTCAGGAGGTCCTTTAAGAATAAATCAGTCACATTAAGACATACTAGAGTCTTTATAACACACTGCTGGCATTTGAAGTTACAGTAATTTATCCATGCTGTTATTGTGAAAGGCAGCAATCTTTCAGCAAATAAAGCTACTCATTTTTCTGTCATTGTGGGTAGCAATAAACATAAGCACCCACTACTGAGACAAACATTGAAAATTGATCATATTTCTTTTTTATTTTCCAGCCAAATGTGATTTTCATTAAATCCATACAGCTGCTGTCAGATTGCACTGGTTTCCTAGAAGGAATTCAAATACGTAAAAATGGTCTAAAATTGCTGAAATTCCTGCAAGTCATAGATAATGTTCACGAAACATGTTTTAAAGAGTGTTAAGAGTATCAACGAAAAATATTATAATATAATAAAGCTACTCCAAGCAATTAACTCCAGCATTTGGCATTTGTAAACTACTCTCTCCTCTTGAAATACTCTCTTTCCTCCTCCTACCTGTTGCATTTCTTGCCTTATTAGTAAAGTAGTTGTTGATGTTCTCTTCATTATTTCAAAAAGGGGGAAATTAGCGCAGTGTGTATATGGGTAATTGTGAAATCAAACCCATGGATAAGTGCAACAATGTGTGGTACATTTAAGATTCAGTACTGTTGATGAAAAAAGGAAAATTATGGCTATAGGGAAGGGTGTTATCTTCCTTTTTAAAATCACAATAGCATTGCCTCTTAGCTCTTTTCTTACTTTAAACAGTGGAAGCACATCTTTTATCAAGTAGTTGAGGGTTAGGCTACATTGGTTGTGGGCCAATTACCTAGAACCAATTATGTGTTCATTTTCATTAGCTCACATTTGGTTGGTAAACCCACACCGGTGGTTTTAATGACTCTGCTGATTAGACCTCCTCTCAGGATTGTGTGTGTACATTGTACTAAACAAATTGACAGTCCAAATATTTGTGCTTTGTCTTGGAGCCTCTATCATTTCACATGCATGTGTGTATTTTGTTTTTTTTCTCTTGCTCTCCTCTTGCTGTTTCAGGGACATGAGGCTTACCCATAAAGATTTTGATGTTTTGAATACTGAAAAGAAATAATCAGAAAAAGTAAGTAGAATACAATGTATAATAAATATAAAAAAAATAAGTAACAAGGGAACCATGATAAACACAATCATAATTTTTTAAGCCCACAAAAAAGCTCTTTTTTTGCTTTGTTTGTTTTTATTTGTTTGTTTGTTTTTTCTTTAAAGACCCGCCCCAAAAAAACAAAAAAACAATACACCAATGGTTAAAGTTATGTTTGTTTGAGGAGACAGAACTCTTGGCTCAGGGTTCGTGTTATAAATAATTACTATTTAATCCTTGTTTTTCTGATCACGGTACAGGCTGTTATTATGTCTGTGCCTTCATTTAGACAAGGTTTTGGCTGGTCTAAACTCCTGGCGCATTTGACCTCAATGCGCAGGGTGTAAGATAG
>JAPZDV010000021.1:2208184-2228454 GCA_029814665.1 Acanthurus lineatus
GGCTGGTCTAAACTCCTGGCGCATTTGACCTCAATGCGCAGGGTGTAAGATAGCAAACGCACCAGGACATGCCTCCATTCTGCCTTCATTCTCATTCCTCCCGCCCCTCTGCACACAGACCCGGCGTGAGTGGATTTGCTATCGTACACTTGTGGAAAAAATGACGTTTGCACCAGGTGTAATGTAACAATGACACCTACGCCACTGGCGCAGCGCGTTTGCACCAGGTGTATGATAGGGCCCATGAAGTTCTGAGAGGACACAGAAAAGCCACACCATTCTTATCATTCTTATATAATTGTTAGTGTAATACAGTCAGAGGTAGGCTGTAAATGCAGGAGTTCGCCCCACTGTGAACTGTGGTTTTTCCATACAGGTCACAACATTTTTACCTTGACATGTTACACAGTGTTGGGCAAACATTGATAAAATTACCTGCCCAAATCATCCAACATTATTTGGTATCAGCAGCAGAGTCACAGCAAAGAGTAACAGGAGTCAAATCTTGCTTTTCACGTGACAAAAGTAAGGAGAGTTTACCAACAAGAGGACGGCAAAGAATTTGAGTTTAAAGTAAACAGGTAAAGGCAGCTATTTGCCAGTATTTAAATTTTTTCCTTAACCTGACAGTGTGAATGAGGAGACAGGACTTGGTTTCCTGGCTGAGATGCCGGAGCTTTGCAATGTGTCTCCTGCTCCATTATTTCACACTAGTCTGCTGTCAAAAAATGCGAAAATAACTGCTGTCTTGGTACATTTTTGATTAATGATCATGGTTAGTGCTAAACCTGCTGGCACATTGTATTTCCTCTGAATACTTCATAATTAAACTCAACTCATGTTTTGATGCTGCAGCTGTAGGAAATGTTTGATTTGCATTAGTAGTAAATTAATACAGCACTCAGCAGATTATGTGTTATTGTAACACCCATGTTGTCAACTCTAGACATAGTTTAACAGAACTGTGTATGACCAAGTTTGTGTAAAGCAAACTGAGGCCTGTACTTACTGACACACATTACTGAAATATGCATGCACAGTGCTTTAAATGAGTGTCACGTGGGCACCTCTGACATCAGTCAAAGAAATTTATTCAACTCAAGTTTGCATAATGGCCTGTTATAGATGAATGTGTTCTACAGAACTTTTATATGGGAACCTTCTTTGCCACCTCAAATATCCAGTGTGTAGAATCTAGTGCCATCTAGTCATGAGGTTACAGACCAAACTAAATGAATGTCCCTCCATTTACCCTACCTGTCTAAGTGTGTAGAGGACCCTCCAGTGGCCACAAAACTTGCATAAAGAGCAAAAGACCCTCTGTAGAGCCAGGGTCTGTCTACTAATGGGCGCCTGTAGAAACACAGTGGTGAAAAATGGTACACTCCTTTAATGGAGACCTCCTCCCTTCCATTAAAGTTGAAGTCTGTTGTATGTAAGTAATAAATAAACCCAACTGTCTCTCTGGCAGCACAGTGGCTCACTGGTTGACTTTGTGGCCTGGGTTCAGTTCCCAGCTGGAGCAGGGCCTTTGTGGGGAGTTCATTTGTCCTCTCCATTTTTGCATGGGTTTCCTCCAGGTGCTCTTGTTCCCCCACCATTCAAAATGTGTACAGGCAGCATTTTGGCTTCCAGCTGCTGCTAAGGATAGGATAAATACAGAGAGTGATAATTAGAAAAAATAAAAAAGTCTCTTTCCTATTCCTATTTTCCATGGATTATGAAATTAATGTCAAATATAATGATAAATATTATGTTCAATTTCCATATTTTGCTAATACATCCCTCTGAATTATTCAAACTGGACGATTATGCATCTGATGTGGGTCAGACACAAAGGTTAACTTATGCTAGCTCAGTCATCCTACCTCTAACACCCAGAGCCTAGCCAATAGGCCTACTGATTTCATTATGTCATAGTTCAATAGTATAGGTCAGTTTACCCACTGGACTCCAAAGCTAAAGCATCAGTATCCTGCAGATTCAAGGCAAGATTACTTGTACTTACCTGTGTCCACTTGTTGTTTTTTAGAGTTACTAGCAAGAAAGCCCAAATTTCAAACTGACTGCCATTGACCCCTTCCTTCTGTTCTCCTGTGCCATTCAGCAAGGAAACAAACACAATACATATAAACATAAAGATCAACAAAACAGCTGCCTCAAGCAGCCTAAACTGCTTACAGTGAATCATCTCTCACAACACCACAAACCTGACATTTTCTAATCCTGTGGATGCACAAGGAAAATGAAGAACCCATTTTGGGTTTTCACAGGTCCAAATGGGATCACACAGTGGCCTCTGTTCTTGTTAGCACTAAAACCCACGGCCAAAACATATTTCTCAAAGCCTTCTGTATTTGTGAGAAAAACCTGTGGGGGGTTCTCAACCTAACACCTTGACATGGCATTGATGGGGAGGAAATGGCATATCTACCTGTGCACAAAACAGGACCTTGGATTTGCCCTCAAAATACACTTTTACAGGCAATCTGCTTTCCACAAAAAGGGGTCAAGCCAGGCAGAGAGATAAATAAATTGCTTTGGTACTTCTAGGCTGAATACGCTGCCTTGATCCAACCAGGTCATAGACAGCATATGCCTCTCCACATACATGGGGCCAAAGATAGGAATAAAAGCCATAGAGGAGAAAGATATTGAAAGCAGTGCAGAGGGGAGAAAAAGAGAGAAGAAACAGGGTAAAAAAAAAAGGTAGAAGAGAGCCTGTAATCAAAGAGAGAAAAGTGAGAGGAGAAGTGTCTGTGTGTGTGTGAGGAAGGGGGAGTTATGAAAAAGAAAAGAAGAGAAGATCAGAGTAGAGGTTAACGGAGGATAAAGCCTATAACAGGACTATAAAAGCATGCTAAATTCTGGAGAGCGATTCGATCTGAGGAAAGTGGAATGGAACAGCAGTGTGATAAGAAGAGCTTGCAAGTGGAGTTTTCACGCCTATATGCTTGCAGCAGCCGTTACTCAACTGCATAGAAAAATACCCTTTCTTTTTAAAAAACAGTAAAAGGCGAACTGGATGTTATATATGCTGGTACGTGCTTTTTGAGTTATTATGTTGCCATCACAGTGTTTCCCTCAATTCACTTCTTTTTTTGCATGTATTTGCACCACTTTGTATTAGTCATTGGCGTGTGAACATCTGATTCAGTACTTTCATAAATGCCATTAGTGCGTAACCCTTTGTAATAGATTCATAATGAACGGGGATGTGGTTAGAGGCTAGGGGAGATGGCTGCAGCTGATTCCATTTGCCTTTTGCAAAGAGCAGCAGTTGCTGACTGAATAAGGATTAGGTAGAAATGATGGGATTTTGATGCTCAAAAGCCCAACTGAGAAGCAGCACAGCATGAGACCATGAAGCATAGCAGGAGAGGAGACGCAGGCCGGGTTTCGGTGCCTCGAGCAGACAATGTCACATCTCCCACACAAAATAGCTGCATTGATTACTGCAGAATATGGAGCCAGGAACCCTGGCTTTCTCCTATACAATGCTGGAGTGAGGCATGCTGTCTAGTAATACGTGGTTATTGTCAACAAATTTACAGTCCAATTTTTTTTTGCTTTTTCTTGGAGCCTTTGTCACTCCAGCTGTTTTCGCTCTGCTCTTCTCTTGCTGCAATTTCATGTCTTATAAAAAAAACAAGGCTTACATTGAACACAATAAATTAAAAGAAATAATAAGGAAACCATAAACATAACATTTTTGTGGCCACATATGGCAACATTGCATAATTTTGTTTGGAAACCTTTTTTTTTAAATTAAGGCCCTGGTCTTTTGAGTTATTTGGACTGCTTTTAGTTCCTCTCAGAATGAAGGAGGGCTGAGCTTTGATGGGAGCTGTCTGAGGTCACCAGACTCTGCATATTTGTAAAAATAATAACAGTATATTTTTATTTTTCCAAAACAAGAGCAACAAATATAATAATCATCTAAAAAGTTCCCAGTTCAAGATGGGGCAAAAAGTCCACATTCGTTGCCTTGTACTGGCTGAATTTTACTTTCCTACTTCAGAGAATTATGTGGCTTTTGTGTGTCTTTGCGGTCATAACATGATGAATTGTTGGAAAAAGAGATAAAGGGGAACATTGAGTTGTCATTAGTACGGCAAGTGGTTTGTGAATCACTGACAGGTGGCCTGAGAAAGTGACTATTGAACTGTCTGTTTCAGATGATGAAAAAAAATGCAAACCTCTTTCCACAATTATAAAGGGGGTTTTGGTGCCATTGAGGAGCACTTACCCAAAGATTCCAGTTTTGCCTTTCAGCTGTAGCACTGCTGCCAGAGCTGATGGCTGCTGCATGAGACGGTGCTTGTGATTCCACTGGATGTGCAAACACTGGTTTCAGAAATGTCCAAGAATGGAAAGAAAAAAAAAATCACGATGCAGAGAGTCTGATCACAGAGAGTCTGATCTGTTTTTTTTTTCAACATAAAACACCCCGTGCAGACTGTCCATCATTCACATTAATTCCATCAATCAAACAGGCACTACACAAACAAACAAACAAAAAACCCCAAACATTATCCATATAAGATTTGATTTATTCCCTGTCTATTCAGCTAAACAGAACAATGTCAACAGTTTATTTATCCAGTGTGTCCAGGCAGCTCGATCCGGATCCAACCTGAACTCAAATGGCCCCACCCTAACCCATGGTTACCTTGCCATATGAATTAAACTAAAGGCTTATATGTTAAACTGCAAATTCTTGGATCACATTGTCCTTGTTTGAGTATAACCTTAGATACAGACTCAACATGTTGCAAGGTTGCTCAAATGGTCAATAAAACATTGCAGTTATATGTAATTGCGCATGACAAGCTCTTTCATTCATCTTGTGAGTGGGATAAACAGTTAGGTTGCCACGCTTCACCATCTGACAAAAGTAACAATGATTTTTGCTTCTGTATTTGCTGCTCGCTATCTAGAATGGAACACCAGATGGCAAACCTTAAGGTTGTAGCCCCTCCGTTGTACCTGCATGCATTATTCAAAGCCCATTTATCACAGGAAAAGCCCCAGTGTAGCCACATTAAACATCCGCTGGCTCGTTTGTTTATGCCTTATTTATGCCTTCAAAATACAGAGCAAGGTTTAGTACTTGTACAATTAGTGACCTTTATTTAACCCTGTGTGAATCTCCCTGCATTATTTAACAGCCATCATTTGATTATGTCACTTTGTTATGCTACATACTGTCTTCGAGTACATAGTGTGCACTGTAATGAGCTGTGCAACATTCTTCTTAGGCTGAAAACAACTTATCTTAGTGTTGTAATAGGACCGTCGACAGTCAGTTTCAGTTTCAAATAAAGCATTCTGTTGTTGAAAAATTCAACCTACTGAAACTCATTCAATTTCTTTCCTTATTTATTAGAAACATAGGAAAAATATTAGTTTTATTTTGCAAGTTCAGAAGATTATGTGGGTATTTTCGTGACACTGAGGTTCATAGGGTATCTTAATTCAGTGGGGACGAAGTCTGTGCACGAATAGATATAATTATGTCTGCATCACATTGACTTTTTTCGCCTTCGTCGATCTTCTTTCTCACATTCTCTTGAGCAGAGGAGAACTGAATGCATTGGGGTTAAGCAAGGTCCTGACCCACTTTGATTTATTTACATGTACACACAAACACACGTACATATAAAAAACACACACGCACACACAAGGCTGCTTTGAGACCTCCGTGGTAAAGTTGGGGTCATGGTCTGTGTGATCAATAGCTAAGAATCCTGTAGGATCTCTGGAGGGCCCAGATTTCAAAGTGGGTGAGGAGAAACAATGCTCTTTTTTTTTCTTGTGTAATGAGCTGCCCCTTCTTTTTTAGAAACTTCAACACTGAATGCATGGTCCATTCCAATTATGTGTCTCGGGCAGGTAAACATAAAGTGTAAAAGCTGTCTAAAGTCACAAGTGTGTCAGGGACTGCAGCAGGTGGAAGCTGATAAGTGAACACAGAAGTCATCACTGAAAGATTTACAATGACCATTTCACCTTTAACTATGTAAGCAGTTAATAAGTAAATGTAAGCAAAAAAAGAGGAGCCTCTTTTACAAACAAAATGTAATGTACAACTTGTAAATACAAACAGCTTACGAAATGTAAATACGAGTCAAATTTTACAACATACTTTAATGTTTATGCCACTTCAGAATTGGCCATTATGTGTAATAAGTACTTAAAGTAATAACACAAATAAATGGACCAAACTGTCTCAAACTGTGTGGCGGGCCCAATAATGGTGCAACAGAGCCACTTGAAGGGTGCCAGAAAAAAATATGCTGGAAAAAGTTTGTGAATTACTTTGCTAAACATGACTTTTGTGTTGACACAGCATCAAATGACTAATTTAAAGGAGAAAAAAGTAGGAGAGAAGATATCATCCAAATCTGCAGATTCACTCAGCTTTATGATGCATTTTAGCATCTTTGAGCTAATTGTTTTCGTTTGGTTTCCCATCCACAACTTTACTACTTTGCTTTAGTCTCTCTGTTATTATAAACCTCATTTTGGACCACAAGCAGCTGTTAACAGTAAAAAGACTGTGATAAAGCCACTGTACACTACCTGCTCAGCACTAAACAGCAGGCAGACATAGTTAAAGACTGGCTGGTGCACATAATGAAGCTTTTAACAGCTAAAGAGCCTGATATTTTTTTCCCAGAAATGGGGTGATAATGTTAGTTTCGGATTTACATCTTTTGAACCTCTGCACTTAAAGGAATTGCTTTTAATTTTTTTATGTTCACTTCCATTTACTGAAAAAAAGACATATTTTAATTTCATGACATTATGTCAAAATTGTATATTTCTCAATGGAGAACTTATCAGAGCTTAAGAACATACTCACTTTTACCAAATCTTTTTAGGGACTACATAACTCGACTCTGGAGCAGGTTTCCTCTATACAATATAATTGTGCCATTTTAAGCAATGCACAAATCAATTGCAAGGATCTTATTGTACTTCTGTGGCTGTCTTGAGAGAGAGGCTTTGTACACTGCCAACAACTGGTCCTTGCTGGCATTAAACAGTGTTTGTTCCAATTACCACCAAGATGAATTGCGGACCATCCAATCAATGACTCTCAGAGGATTTCTGCTGCTATGATAAAAAGGCAAGAATTAAGGGCTAAAGGTATTTCTCATACTCATCTGTCATCCAGAAAACCTCAGGGATGACGGGAGATCGGTAAACAGGAAGCCATGCCATAAGGTCATAGCGGTTGTAATTATCTTACAGAGAGATGATGAAGGGCTAAACAAGGAACTAAAGATGTAAACATGACATGATTTGACTCTCTGAACTGATAATTTCAACAAATTCATGTTGTTGTTGTTGTTTTATAGCTACAGTCAACCGTATGTAAGCTATGCCACTTAATGCAGAAGATGAACTCCGCATTATCACCACACATAAACTGAATGACGATGATGATCAGTGGCATGTGTGGGCATTTATTAATCTGAGTGGCATTTCCTCTGACCAGATTTTAAATAGCCTGTTAATTGAATATAAGGATAATGTACAAGGATTAGTCTACTGTTTATCTTTCCCATGTTAATTACAGTGGAACAGCTAATTAACTAAACAAGCGTGCTGCTACATGAAACAAAGTACCAACACCCACTTCCTCTAACATTTATTAATTTGTTCATCAATTTAAATGGATTTTCCATGTTGCGTCATATTTTGCTTCCTTGTTACTGCTTAATGGTTTATTATGCCCAACCAATAAAGCATGGAAAGGAGGAAGTGAACTTTCCTGCACTATAATTTAATTTGCTGTATTTGGTTTTCTAAAGCCAGTGATTAATCACACGGTTCTGGCCAAATTTATCACACTCAAAGTGAGGTTGATTATTTCATAATGAAAATTCTAATGGAAAAACTCCTTGGTCAGATTTGCTTTTTGCCATCCTGTTTACCAACATCCCACCCGACAAACACTCCACCCCCTCTACTTTCCTGTCACCTCTCATTTCTCTGCTCCCCCATCAGTCTCCTTCCCTTCCCTCAAGGGATCCAGCACATATATAAATTACAGTTTTGTCACAGTTAATTAAGGCCATGGAGAATTAATGATAGGAATGTGAAAAGAGAGATCTTCTCAGTTGTTATGAAATTCTGTTCCAGGCCTCTTTACTCAGTGGTTAACCCCTGTGTAGTTGAAAAAACAGTCAGGGTCACTTAAACTAAGAAAATGAGACAGAAAAACAAACACTGACAAAACGTCCAAAACATGAATGTCCTACATTGAATATAGCCTCATCTGATGCAGTAACAACAACATTACTGCAATTAAAATGTTTATAGAAGCACCTATGAGCTGTTTTTTATCAGAGTTAAAAAAGCAAATCATATTCTGACTGAATTAGAATTAAATTCAGTCAGAATTTGACTGCCACCAAAGAATATGCCACCAAAGTACTCTCGACTCTGTTGTAGGACAGAGAGTGTGTCTAGACACAGCTTGAAAACTTGACAAGTTGTTGATTTGAACAAACCTGAGTGTGAGTCTGAAGTTGGGATGTTTAGATATAGACAGGTCTCTATAGACCTTTTATTGTTTTTCTTGCCTCCTACTAAATCTCACATATTTTATTTACATTTGCATTTACATTCCTCTGTTACATCTTGAAGTTGTCAGTGATTATAAGGAAGAAATGCATGACACATGCAAGGTTTTATTTGTTAAGTTTTATAATCTTTCTGTCATTATTTATTAAAAACAGCCCCATCACAAGCAATTGTGATGCATTATAAATAAAAGTTTGGCAGTTGTAAATACTGGTGGAGTTCAGTAGTGTGTGTGCCACACAGTCCTGCACAGTCCACTAAAGTGACTCTGCCACATGGTGACAGTGCTGTCACTCGAGCCCAGTGATAAAACCCTGATTAGGACAGATAAGTCAATTGATCAGTCGAATGGACAAATAAGTTAGTAAGATTGACTGAGAGAAACACATAAATTCAGTCAGTCACCTAGTCAGTCACTCAGCAAGATCTAAAGCCAGTCAGTCAGATGGATGCATACAAAGTCAGTCAATGGGTCAAGTCAGCTAGACAGATGGAGATGAAGAGATCAAAGTAGAAGAACTAGATGAAGCAGCAATCCAGATGGCCATGGAGACAGATCCCGGCCCAAGTTAACAGTGGCCCAGCCAACACATTACCAGACAGAGTCTTCTCACCAGCAGCCAACTGCCCCTCCGCTCAGCAGGCTGGCTGTGGATGCCAAAGCTTTTCAGCCCGGGAAATGGGTCAGACAGACGCAGTCACGGTTAGAGTTTGATGCTGCCTGGATCACTTGCACAGTGTGTCTTTTTGTTAGACTGACAGAAACCCATCCTGTAGATGAACACATGGAATATCATCACACATAGTTTTTCTTAGCCAGTTAGATGCTATACTACACAGAAACAAGCGTGTACATCAGCAGAATGTTAAATCTATGTTACAGCTGCATGATGTGTTTTTATGTGCAGGTAAAGCCTCACGCTGCATAGCTCTGATTGTATTGTGCACTTTGAAAGTTACATACACAGAACTTTAATTGTTAATGAAAGGTATCATCAGAGCATCACAAAATGTGAAAAAGAGCCAGTATTGCCCTTAGATGTTCAACCATTTTTTAGAGAGAAAAACTTAAACTGGCTTCCGAACCTTGATCATTATTTAATTTGTTTATTTAAGCATTTTGATATAAATCCAAGGTTTTTGCCCCTTTAAACAAAGTAACAGTATGAAGCTTCTAAAAAATAACAAACTTCCTTTTACAAATTGAATGTAGAATTAATAAGCAATAAAACACTCCCTTTCTCCACTGAATGCACCCCAGGATTTTGCTGCTACAGTCTGACTTATTCTAATATAACAGTAGCTTATGGCAGCTAATGATGCAAGATGTAAAAAAATATGCTTGCTTTCCATGTAGACTCAGCCAGGTCACAGGGAAGATCATGTCTTCAGAACAGTTGACCTCAAGCAAATCTGGAAACTGAGGGATATTTAACATGTTGTTATTTTGTCTTTGCCTCTCGTGGCAACATTGGCTGCTGTTAAGAAACATTTACAATACAGACTCACTTTTTGAATTAATGTCCAACTCCTTTGAAATGTCTGATATTTGGCTTTGTTAATTCTCGGTAAGCATGTAAAGTTTGGCTAGTAGGCTCACATTACTATGTGTCTACTGGAGTGAATCTTTGGGATTCTCATAATTGAATTTGATATCCATTCAAAACTCAATTTAAGTTATTGATGAATCAGCTTTTTTGCTGTCTGTTTGGCATATGATTTTTGTCTTCGTTAATTTTTTTTCCTCCCTTGTTCTGAAAGAACACAGTGAAATATTCCTGGTTCTTTTCTGTCCTTCTGTTCTGCCTTTTCCTTAATTTTTTTTTTCAGCATCACATTATTTACAAACTCCAAAATAATGTTTAGTCATTCATTAATTAATTCCAAATTGCAGGATGTAAGAGTCAAGATTCATAAATTATTTTTTTTCCCACCCTTATTATTTTTTTTCATTCAAGTCCTTAAAGTACACAGTGGCATTTCCAGCTGAACAGACACAGAGGACTATTCTGCCCAAAAGAACTTAAACCACACAATACAGAGTTATTGGTCGAAATCTGAGGATTTTATTAGTATCGGTTTCCGTGGGCAGTGCTGGTGCCATGCAGTTTAAATGTTGATTCATTGAATTTCATTTAAACTGTTTTCAGTGGGCAGTTGAGAGTTATGTGGTACAGATGCAGTATCACAGAATTTCATTAGTATTGGCTTCGGTGGAGAGTCTGTCGTTGTGAAAGTGCTGCTTCAGAGGACTTTCCACTCTGCCAGGAAACAAGTCAGGGAGAAATGCTGATCTAAAGCCTGTATTCAAAGAAAGTTTTTTAAAGAATTCACGAGTCTGGCCTTTCGGATCCTGTAACAAGTGACTGTGAACGCATACTCCTTGATCCCCAAAACTTGTTAAGCATCCGAGCATCTCTCTGAAGTGCCAGCTCAAATCCTCCCCTCTCCCACTCATTCTCTGACTGTTCATTTAATCAGCCACAGCCTCATATTTTCCTCCAAAATCCTGATACTCAGACTGATCACTTAATCTTTCTCAAACTGTCTGAAGACAAAACCCTCAAAAGTGAGGGCTTGTCAGTCGCCTCTCTGAGAGGATAGTTTAGTGCTCGAGGCCATTCTGGTGGAAAAGAACAAGGGCTGTATGTTGAGAAGTGCAGTGTTGAACTGTCAACAATACAAAAGCTAGCAATGAGAAAGAATACAAGAGGAATTTGGACACATTTTCACAGCATATTTTTATATAGTAATATCGTGACAAAATTTAATCTTTCAGGTTCATGTACATGGACTCTAATTTCACCTCTTTTATGTCACTCTGAGTGACTGTACTTCATGCCTGCAACATGTTTTATGACTGATTGATGTACCACACTTATTAACTGAGCTTGAGTCATCGTGAGGAGGTCAATGTGGATGGTGGAAGTACACCATGCAGGACTGTCAAATGGGAATTCAGAGTGCAACTTCTGCCAGTTGTTTGGTTTAGGCAACATAGGCGCTTATGCTAAAGGAAGCTTGTCATGTCGACTGTCATTAGAATTCAATGTTTGTGTGCAGGGATGGAATGGAATCATGTGGAAGTCTTGATGACTGTCCCTAAAATAAAGGATAAGACATGATGGATATAATACATGCATAAAGGAAAGATTGCAGTTTACCACATTTTTTTCATTGGGTGTGGTAGTAAAGAAAGAATAGGCTGATGTGTGCTGGTGCTGGATATTACACACTCTTGGGACACTTTACTCTCATTAGGTTGTACTAATAGTTGAAAGTAAAATATGTTCACAAATGTTGCTCACATGATTGATGGGATAGTGTGTGTTTAATGCCTGAATCCATGTGAAAATTCAGATATGCTGCTGAGAAAGAGGAAGCCTTTTGTCATCTTTGTCTTTCCCTGTCAAGCTATACACAGATAAAGCTCCCTGGGACTATAAAGGAAACATAAAATATCACTGTAGGTTTGTCTCTGTGTTTGCATGACTGCACACAACCAATGCATTTTAATCTAAGAATCTTCTGTGTGTGGCACTGCCTGATTAAGTCAGGGTTAGGGTGGGTGATTAAAACACAATAGAGTGTAAAATATGAGAAGATACGGGAAAAAAAATAACAGGCAACTTCAAACAGAAATAAGAGAAGAGGCAGACTAAATTTGGAAATGGGAGGCATGACAGTTAAAAGATCAATGTAGTTGTAGAGAGCATGAAAAAATAAACCCTTCTTCACATCCCTCTGGCCTTGGATTTGATGTTATGAAACAGCTCTCCCCCACTGATATCTTCCCACCCAGCCCTGCGGCCATATTTAAAAACATTCTGAGAACACTCTCAGACGGTTATTAACTTAGCCAAAAATTCCTTACAAGGACTTCAAGTGCAGAAGTGATTAAGGAGAGAACTCTGAGCAAGGAAAGGGCAAGAAGTGAGGAGGTGAGGCTGAGCTTGTTGCTAGGTGTTATGCACAATGTCATTACCGGTTGATCACAAGTATCTGAACATGCCTATATAAGGCTGTGTAGAGTGCTGCTGCTGATTTGCCCCATGTGACCCTGACAACATGGGGAAGGCCATTATATCCATTATCGCTGTGGTGCTGGCTTGTGGTGTGTGCTTCTAGTGGGAGTGAAATCAATCAAGACTGTGAAACAGCTTAAGTGGTGTAATAGAATTATTTTATTGAAAAAGGAATTGCAAACACATCTATACTGAGATTAAGATCCACCAAAATATTATCACTGCACAGTCTGACCTGTCCAGTAGCTCCTTCAAACTTGCTACCTTTACTTATTTATTTATTGTTTTTTAGTCTTAATTTGTTATAATTTCAGCTTTATTGCTGAAACGTGTCACCTATGAGGGAAGTTAAACCATCTACACTGGAAATGAAAGCACAGGGTTTGGATTATGTGCAGCAAATATTTTAGTTGATCACTGCTCACTGCACCTTCCAACCACCCAGTCACCCAGACCTTACGGGGAGGAGAGGTAAGAGAGCCGGGATAAGTGTTATTAGCCCAGCTTACACTCAGGGCTGCTCCTGGCTAACATTCGGAAGCAGGAAAATGAAATGCACAAAATGGGACTCTAGCTGGCCAAGCAGTGGAAAATCAGGAGCTGGTGTGCTTTCTAGAGACCTGTGTCCATAACAACATCCCTGATTACATTTTTGTACTTGACAAGCATGCTATGTACTGAGCTGACGGAGTGCAAGACTTCAGCAGGAGAGGGAAGGTGAACTCTGTGTTTTCCATCACTGATGCTTGATGCTGAAAAGAGTTAAAGTTGATGGATAGTGTTTTTCTGATGTTGCACTTTTAATTTGAAAATGTTCACCATATTATTTCCTTATCTTGTCTCTGCTGTGTTTTCATTTCAAAAGATGCAGTCAAAAGTGGTTGGACGGACAGGTAAATAAGTGTAACAAAAAGATAAAATAAATATAATGCATTAACAAATACGTATGCATATGCATAATGAATATGTGTAAATATATTAACCCCTTTCTCCATAACAATTTGCTGATAATAAAAAGGCAAATGACTGAAATGCTAAATTATAAAAAATAATAGAACACACACACCTGCAACTTTAGACACTCCTTGCCCCTATCCTAGCCCATTTTCATGGATCATTCTCTAGATTGTTTTGAGTGACTCCTTCCTAAGATTGATCATATCCTGGCCTCCTCCATTAATCCTAGCAACAGACATAGATAAAAATTCTATTGAAGAGTGACTTATACTGATGAATAGAAAGGCTGTGCGGTGGTTGCCACATAACTGCCAACATCTTTTTATTAAACGCACATGTCGATAGCCACAGCTTTTCTGCAAAAGGTTAAAATTCTGCCCTTTATTATTATTCAAAAGCATTCATTTTGGAGAGCAGTCAGTCTCTAATCCAAGTGTTTTTAGAGAAATGTTTTGTTATTTGTGCTCAAAACCATTGAAAGGTAGCCAGTCCCACATAATATGTAGAAATGTCCCAACTCGATATAAATCAAATAGGGTTTGGAGAGGTAATTTTATTCATCATAAAATTGAGCTTTGGTGTCAGATAACTTTGATATATGAAGTTCAAATTTGTTAGGTTATAATTACTATTTTGAGAAAATCCAGAGAAATTCTGCCAAACTACAGCCCGGCCTGTAGATGATTCAGAATAGTCTCTGTCCCATACTTTTGTTACTGCCAGTGAGGTCTGTGTATGCTCTAACAAGGTGTTATAAATTAAAGACACATGTCCTTTAGTTAATCCTAACAGTCTTTAAAATAAACCTATTATTGGAAGAATAATAGATTCCGAATCACTCAAAATGTTAGAGAAGAGAAGAAGAGAACGGTAAATATCAGAGAAAAACAAAAGAACGTCATCAGCAAATAATGAAATATGATGCTGGGTAGATTTTTTATTTTTATTGGTATAATATTTGATGATAATCGAATAGATTGTGCAAATGGCTCCAATGATAAGATGGATAACAGTGATGAAATCTGATCTCCTTGCTGATTGCTTTTGTTCATTTCAAAGTATATGCAAATTGTTTCTATTCATTCCAACTGAATAAATTACCATTATACCTGTTGTGCAACTCTGTGTTGTAGAAGTAGGGATAAATAACCTTGAATCTTGTAACTCCCTTGCAAATAACATGGCTATGCTTTGAACTTTTTCACCAACATCATTTCATCAACAACATCTTGCATATCGTGCCCTAGCCTTTGGATAATTCCCAAGCATATAAAAGCAATATAGTAGTAAAGGTTAATCACCATGTCACTGTTGGTAAATGGGGTCCCATCTCTTTGCACAATGCATATACTCGGTGCCATAAGTGATGAGTGCATAAAGAGGAAGCTGCACACAGTGACAGAAAAAAACTTAACATCAAGGGTAACTCACTTTACATGAGTGCATGATAGCAGGTGCATTTTAGAAGTGCTTCAAATGACTAAGTACTTTCTAGGCTATTAGCAATAGAAAATTGCATCTTGTCTATATATAGAGAAGTGCTAAGTTTGATTTTGTACATGGACATGCAAATATTACTGATACTATCCATGAAATGTTATCATCATTATTATCACTTTTGAAGTCCGTGTTTGGTCAAAAATAGGCAATATATTTGCCTTCATGTTTTCTTTTTATCAGTATGCATCGTCCTAAAGCCATTGGTCATGATATGACCTCTTAGCCCAGGCTCTGCACACACTGCCAATGGCCAATGATAGAGCCTGTAGGAAGGGCATTTTGCCTGCTGTGTGTGTCTCATTTAGCCAGGAATACTTGCAGGAAAGTGTTCATATCTAAATCACCCGTTGCCTCAGGGTTGTTTGAGATTTTGACGTTGAGCCATCTCTCTCTCTCGCTCACTCTGTCCATCAGCCTCGCTGTAACAACATACCTAATTTTTTTCTCATTCTATCTTTAAATCTCTCTGTCCTTGTTTTACTTTCTCGCTGTGAGCGGTGATGTTTTCCATCCAGCTGTCAAGCAAATTTTACAGACATGTTTGAAGTTTTACACAAACATCTCAATTTTGACCAATTGGAATCAAATACATAAATGATCCTTTTTGAATGCCAAATTAAAACCATATACCTCATAAAATTTAAATGTTAGTCCACTGTGAATGTTATCAAATCCTTATTTGGAGAGAATTTTAACTGTCAATTTGAAGTATAATTATGATTTATTAAAACTTGGATCTTTTGGATGACTTGGATAGTTTTTTCTGTCATCATTATTGATTGTGGGCTCCACGTTAAGGATGGGTCTGATTACATAGCAACACATGCAGTTTGACAGCTGGTTAATCGAAACAGAAAGCAAAGGTCACAGTAAATATATTATCCAAACTGTCACTTTTAAGTTTCAGTTACAACTTAAGGGCTAATTTCCTGATTTAACTTTGGTTAAATCATGTGGGTAAAGGCAATGTGAAAAAAATACTTCATAGGGTTAAACTTTGCATCATTACTAATAAATATTTGTTTTTAGAAGGCATGAGATTCTAATGATATAGAACTGGTCTTTTAGATAACTGGCATATGTTCAGAAATGTTTAATAATATCCATTGTCTCTGTGCAATAAAAAAACATTTGAAAACATACTGGATGAGGTGCAGAGCCGCAGTTGAGTAAAGTAAGAAATAAAATAAAAAATAGAGTAAAAAAAGAATCAAAACTTGGTGAAAGTGACTGCTGATGTACTATAAAAAATATAGCCAGAAACACTGTAGTAAATTTGGAGTGACCGTTGCCTTGTTTATAACCTGTCTAATCATCAGAAAACTTGTGCTTCTTTCCTCATAAGACTACCTTTCAAAATACTGCAAATTCTCAAATTCCTTCACTGTATTTTGTTCAGTTTTGTTGTTATAGAAACGAAAGTCTAAACAATGATAATAAGACTCAACCAGTCATATATTATCTTTTAATATCAGTTACTCATAGTCATTTTTCCCTCAGCTGTACCATTTTACTGGCCCTCTCTTTCTGTCTTTCTCTCTCTATGGCAGTGATACTTTGTATCTCTGCTCTCACAAAGGCATAATCAATTTAGGAGTTTGTCTTGGGTCATTATTACCTGCTGGAGGACCATCTGTTCACTGAGCCTGGCTGAGAACTCTGCCAGGTAGAGACACACACTGAAACACACTCATGCATGGGCACACACACAGAGCCTGAAGGGTTACTGAGTAAATTTGGACCCTAGTAAGATGTGACATGCAGAATAACTGTGCCTCAGGAAGAGCTGAAGTCGAGAACCTTGGCCATACGAGCATGCATATATGATTGCATAGTAAAGTATGTAGGTGTTTTTCTTGCTGTTTAAAGATGATACATGTGTGCATCTGCATGATGAGGTGGCTAGTGGGTGTGCAGGCTGTGCGTGTATGTGTGTGTCTCTAGTACAGATGGTGAAGGCCGTCAGGCATCTCACCAAGCCAAGTGGTTCAGCTACTGGTTAAGAGTAGCATGGCTAAATATAATTACACCCACAACCTTAACAACAGCCTGACTGCTTTGCTGCAGAGAGAAAAAATGAAAAGGTGGCACAGGCAAGAGAGAGTCAGTGTCAGATGAATGCACCTTGTTGCGGGACGATGCAATTTAACATATGTTCCATCTATTTGATCTTTTTATCTCTGAGGAAACAAAAAAGATTGTGTTTTATTTACGGATTCATGTAATTATTTATTTTTGTCTTTCAGAGTGCTATTTTTTTCTAATTTTTTTCTGTTACAGTGCCTATGGCCTAATAATGTCTTAATGAAAAATATTACTAATGAAATTAACGCAGATTTACAGCTTATCATAGGATGCCAAACAGAAATAACTTTAGAATCAGGATATTTCCCAGATGTATGCAATAACCTTTTTAATTTAATGGGTCCTAGCAACAGTTATTGCAGTGTCTGTTTTCACTAAAAATGACACAGGTGAGAGTGCAGAGCAGACCATAAAACTGAAATGGTGGACTGAGTGACAAAAACTGTCTAAAAATCAATGAACATACAGCACTTATCTGTCCGTTTACTGTACATTCACTATTACAACTTTCCACTAACTTTGTGTTAACGTGCTTGAGCCTCACCTCATTTAGTAGCAGTGGTGGTTGATAAGTTTGTGGCCTTAAGTTCAAAAAGATGAGTCACACATATTACTCATTATGGGTATGTGCAGTTCAATACTTCAAGTGATTATGTGATTACATTTGAAGTTAATAACGATCGTGGTAATTCTGTTTCAGCTAATTGAAAATTATAATCAAGCTCTGTCTGACAATTGACTAAAGCAACCTCGTGCAGTCAGCCACTAAATTGGTCACAATGGCTAACACAAGGAGGTACAGGAGGACATAAAGACAATGCTAGAGGAAGGCATCCCTTCTTGCAGCATGGTGAAGAAAAAAAGATACTGAATGCAATAGTGGCAGGGAGATAGTGCTGTGTGAGGGCTGATGTTGTCCATTCTCTCAGACAGTGCTGACTTGCAATTATTAATTCCCCGAAACAGATGTTTCACATCCCTTTTAACCTCAAACTCTCCGCATAATCACTTCAAGAGCTGAACTCTAACAGGAGCTGTCTACCTTAAGCCAAAAGTCTCAGGCACTCCTCCAGTCTATTTTGTTGATTTTGACAAACCGTGTGTGTGTGCATACCTGTCATTGTCTGCAGTCAGTGTGATAGACTCATTTTAAAGGGACATAGAAGGTGACTTTTTTTTGTATGACTATGTGATGCATATGTGTGTGTGTGAGGGAGAGAGAGAATGAGTGGGACAGACAGCTGTGACAGCGACAGGCAATAATGAGTGATGTGCATTACCCAGTCAGCAGAATGATCGAGGATATATTTAGACGTAATTGTGTTTTTGTGTACAAAGGTCTTGAGAGGAGGTTTGACTTTCAGCAAGGTAGAAGTTCATCATATATGAGGCACAAAATAGATGAGCACAACAACCTCATTTGTCTATCCAATTCCTTTATGGCACTTTTTATATGAAATATGGCTGTTACTCAGAGGACATAAGCATGTCATAAAATACATTATTGTTGTTATATGAAACAAGTATCACAGTCTTCATCGTACTATGAAAGTATTTTACCCAAGCTACTTTTTCAAAATCATAAAATGAAAAGCAATATTGTATAATAATGGCTGAATAGATATTTTGCACATGTTATTTGACCTGGCCTTCATAGCCTTTAGAACTGTACTGAACATATAGCCTTGATGTAAAGAAAGGGGGACAGAACTAACTGATGGAAACAGCAATTTCCAAAAATTAGTATTAATCTATATGCCCATGAACCTTTGACTACAGTGTTACACCATACCTCATTTGATTCTTGGATAAACAAATCTGTCACCATTACCCATAGGAAGCTTGATCAGGACCCCCAAGTGTCACTTCTGAAGGCACAGAGAACCTGTTTTGCGTGTGTGTTCAATGTCTGTGCATGATCATCATAGCAACCACCTCACTTTGACAAAGTAGGAAGGGGTTAAAAAATTGCCAGAGACGTGAATGCCAGGGGAGAAAAGTTTAACGTAGTGACACACTTTCCCTAAGTGAAAGTGAAAGTCAACAATCTTATACTAAACTGCACTAAATAGTTTTTGGTGCGTTAATCTCATCAAGCACTGATAGTTTCACAATACTGAATGTATGTTTAATATTATATTATATAGTTAACTGTCTGTTTGCTTTTAGGTAGGAAGATTTTTACTTTTACTTACTCAGAGGCTTAAGGGGGCTCCTATTAAAGGTATCACTAAAGGGGTCCTAACTAAGCCTCTGTGTGTGTGACCAGCTGGTAGTAACAGTGTGTTCATTACTTCATAGACATGGTTTTAATGTCATTAACCATTTCTGTCTTAGATGTCAGTTTTGGCTCTCAAAGCTAGATGTCTTGCCAGCCAGCTGGCCACAATGCTGCCAGCAAGTCAATATGTCTGCTTGCTAGACCATCAAGGCAGCAGACATCTATACTTTGCATTTTAAGCCCCATAGAGCATGTGCACTACAATCCTCTTTCTTTCCAAAAAGTTTGATTTCGTACTTAATTAGACCATTTCACTGGGTTGGAAGAATGTGGTAAAACAGCAGTCCAACAAACAAACAAACAAAAAGAAAATCTAGACTCACCTTTTTACCACAGTGCAGCACATCCTCATGCAAGAATCAATTATGTAAGTACTACAAAATCTACACTTTAGCATCTAGCCTGGAACATGCATTGAACAAATTTTGCTGTTTACTTATTTTCTGGCTTAGAGGAGGAAAAAGCATGAAGTGTTGCTGCTGTTATAACCCTTTAAAATTTGACTTTGCGGCTCATGTTTCATCCTCTCATCAGTACAACATGCCTACACTGATGCAGACCTTTGTGTTGTTTTGCCAGAGGGCTTTTGTCAGTCTGAAAGCGCCCTAAGTGCTGTCAGGCTCACCTCAGGGCAAAGAACGTCCCCTAACTGCCGCAGCATGTCGTCGGTATCACACAAAGCAAAGATGGCTTTCAGTCAGCCTCTAGTTCTACATCCTAGTATGTGTTCATTTGTCAACAACATTACCAGCCTGAGATTTAGAAAATCATGCTGCAAAAATTTTTAGTTACATAACCATACAATGCACTCCTTTTTTCTTTAT
>JAPZDV010000021.1:2240432-2265288 GCA_029814665.1 Acanthurus lineatus
CCCCCCCCCCCCCCCCCCCCCCCCCCCCCCCCCCCCCCCCCCCCCCCCCCCCACATAACTATTATTATTTATCTTGTTACTTATATTTGTTGGTCTGGTGGACCCACAACATCATCACGAAAACTGTATGATAATACAAAGCTAACCCTGTTTTTTGTCTACAATTTGCCACACTTTTATAATTGTCAGGTCCCATTGACCCCAACACCACATATGTGATGTGTGTGTGGCTGGGATGTGGGGGGTTAGTTTCTAGCTTGACAATGCATTTGTAGACTTATGTTAACATTATCATTTACATGACCAAAAGGTTTTGTTTTTTGTGTTTTGTTTTTCCAATATATTGTGCTAAAATAAGGTTCAGTAGTAATGAAAGCTTGCACTGGATCCTTTCTCCTTTTAAGAAGTTGTTTTCCTATATTTTTCTTCTGCAAGTTTGGAGCTTCATATCCTTTTCTACTCATGCTTCCTTTTTATTACCTATGCTTTGACTCTGGGTGGTTTGACCCTGCAATCATTTGAGTAAACTGTCTCATAAAGTGACAAGTTTTCACTAAATAATGGCCTATAAGTTTGACTGCAGTTTCGGGGCATTTGGTTTTACCTTTCTATGTTTTCTTTCACCCCAAGTGTTTATTGATTGGGCAGTTCATTTGCCCATTCATAGTGGACTTTGATGATGGAGTGTGTAAAAGGGATTGTAAAACTTGATGATATATCAAGACACGAGCTGGGAGGTTTTATATAGCTGATCTCTAGTCAGATGTCACACATACATCCGCACACATGCACACAAACCCACACACACAGCCATACACACTATCTTCATGCCTGTGTTCTCAGCCCTGGTGAGCTTTATTGGTGCTGTTTAGGCGCTGCTTTCAACCCTGAGCTGATTAACTGTGCAAAACACAACCTTACATACGCACATACACATACCTGCAGCATCTCCCACTATACACACTTAACACAAACCCCAAAGCCATGATTTTAAGATGTGCGCACACACACACACCCACACATCCAGCACCCGGTACACAAACTCGCATTCTCTCAGTCACATTAATGTGTGTAAATGCATCATAGCACCCTGCAGAGCTTTTAGTCTTCATAATTGTGCGCTGAGAGGCTTTGATCAGTCACTTAGCCCAAGTAGCTTTTAACCACATTTATCACATTTTCTTATATACCAGGCTTTAATGTAACATCCATTACCCTAAGTCAAATGAGCAGGCTTAATATGACCCAGGTGGCTTATACTAGGCTTTCTACACACACTGCCTGGAATAGTCTCAGTATAGATTGCAAATGTCTAACTACCTTATGCTGATTGGGGAAACTCCGTAAAAAGTATATCGGAATGTGTTTTCTAGTAGAATCTGTTAAAACTGAGTACAATCATTTACATAGCAATTTAACTGTTGTTCCATCATCTGTACCTCTCATGATTGTAGTTGTATCTAATGATAATTTCTATGAATCTAGAGAACAATCTTCTTTGGTAAGGATTTATTAGCGTTCTCCTTTTTTTCTTTTTTTTGCATTAAGTCTATGTTGAGAGCAGCTTTAACACTTGTGAAAATTTGCACTCCTTGCAGTTATTTTACTGACTCTCTGGCAAAGCAACAAAAGTTGCCTGGCAGATATGTTGCACCTGGCTAAACATTTACCCTAATTCATAAGACTTTAACTGGTAACACACTGCACTAAGCAATCAAAAACAAGGGTTTGGCTTTGAGCTCATTGTGTTCTAGATTTAATCTTTTATGTTGCCCTTACCTCAGGAAGATTCTTGTGATCTCAGGTCACAAAAAGGTTTTTTATTGAACATTCCCTGATACTGCTTTATTTAGGTGAAAGTTGGCTCATTTTGAGTTTGTCATTAAAAATGTAGAAGCTGTTCAAATATTAATATGTTACATTTAAAACCCAGGTGACATCATGGCATACAGGAAGGTGTGTGATGCCCAGGGTGGCCCGATGGTGGGTGAGGTGCTGCACTGCTCTGGAGGTCTGGACCTTGACTGGGATCTGGATAAGGAGGAGCTACAGGAACCAGGACCCAGCATGGACCGCATGCAGATGCAACATGTAGACTGCCAGAGATCAGGTAGGATTTGCCTGGTACTCTGTCAAATTTCCCATGATCCTTGTTGCAGTTGAGGTTGAGAAGTCCTCATCTAGAGTCTACCTACAATGACCAACTATATACCAACTATTATACCAACTATTTTACAACTCAAGCTGAAACACATTTGGTTCTTTGATTTTCATGATCTTAACATTTTGTGAACAACAATTTTGGCCCTTAAACATGACTTGAAACAACCTGTAACTGTGGAAAAATGCTGCATTTAATGTTGGAAATT
The DNA here is from genome assembly GCA_029814665.1 of Acanthurus lineatus. Classification (NCBI taxonomy): domain Eukaryota; kingdom Metazoa; phylum Chordata; class Actinopteri; order Acanthuriformes; family Acanthuridae; genus Acanthurus; species Acanthurus lineatus. The sequence continues at coordinate 2,242,802 of JAPZDV010000021.1, forward strand.
TGCCACCAGCATCTGCAAAGAAGAGAAATTTGGCAAATATCCTAAAGCCATATTTGAGCTCGTCAGCTTTGAAGGACTCTATTTTGAATTGTGCCTGAAGTTATGTATCAGTGGAGGTTTCCTACCCTCACATGTGCCTCAAGTGGGCTGATAGTCTCCAAATTAAAATTAAAAATCATTTTTCATTTAATTTCCTTTTTACAGTTTGTTTCACAATAAACGTTGAAGTCAGTTGTTAGTAAGTTGTCTCCCAAATGTCTCTCTGACAGCACAGTGTCACACAGTGTGGCTCAGTGTCCCCTAACAGCTAGAAGGTCCAGGGTTTGATTTTTGGAGCAGGGTCTTTCAGTATATAAAGTTTGTCTGTTCACTCTGTGTTTGTATGGTCTCCTTTGGGTGCCATGGTTTCCTTATTATCAGAATTATGTGGATATTGGTTAATTCTCCTGTCAGTGCCCCTGACAACTGACACTTAATGAGAGCTGGAGTTGTTTCCTTGGTGCAGTAAAGTGGCTTTCCACTGTGAATCAAGGATTGGTTAAATACAGGAATTTCACTATTTTTAAGTGGGTATAATTAAATGTGACAACAAATTATTTCATCCAGTTCAACTCAAGTTGATAAGTCCATATCGATTGCAGTTGCTATGATTTCAGTATTTTGTTTTTTTGTGATAATGCATGAAGATTATCATTAACTTTACTTTTTGTGCCCTTAAAATAACAAGTTTTGATTTCACATTGTAGTGGTCTCAACATGACTGAGTTGCACTGAAATCATCAGATTAAAATAACTATAGCCATGGTAGCATCTCTTTGAGGCTGTATTAAGGCACAAAGGTGCTACAAACTTAATCATTATCATTGTGTGAACTTGCCCACAGCTGTAATTCTAACATGTTATTTATTTGATACAGTATTTACAACAGTCATCATCTTGGCTTACCATAAAAAAGCAATGAAAATGTTTGACTTTTAATATAACGCAATCATTAGGTCAATCGATCACCTTCTCAGTTATTAAAAAAGTCATAATTTTCTTTTAAAAAAATATAACTGAACCAAGTTTCCTGGTTTTCCCCACAATAGCTGTGGAGATATTACACTTAAAAATCTACAGAGGCTAAAGGAAAGGAGAGGATTACAAATGTCCAGAAGCTTTGTCTTCTTTAGAAAATTAATGTCTGTCTAAACCTCATCAGTATGTTTTGAGATTGGGACTGTGTAAAAATGATAAAGTGATGATGTTTTATATCCAAGGTTCAACTGTCAACCTCGATGAGACATTATAATTTTCTTTTAAAACCCTTTTCTTGCCATTATTTCAAGCCATAAATAACTCCAGAACAGAGAGGGAGACTGTGGCCATATTTCACAATTGGTCAGATACTTAATTAGTGACACTTTTCTCGGGTGCCCACCTTAAAACTGTGATGATTATATCAATCTTCTCTGCTGCCTGGTAGAGAATGTGTGTGAAACGTGCAACTCTATTTAAAGCATCCTACTCCACCACACACTCATTGGTTTACTTGATAATGTACTTTAGGTGTTTGTTGTTGAACAATTTGATTGAGCCTTCTATCAGTCCCCTGTGAAGCGGCATGATTTTCTGAAATCATACATGTCAGTGCAATGATAGCATTTCCAAAAATTGGTTGATACATTTTCTTAAATTGCTTTAAATAAGTCTTCATAACATATAAAAGTCTTCGCTGACATGGGTGTAAACTGCTCCCTGAAGGCATGCACCTAAAAAGCAGTTCTTCTTGTCTGTTTTTTTCTCACTGCTGTCACTTCCAGGCTGTTCAGACCCCGGCCCTGACCCTGACCCTGAGCTGATGGAACCCATCCAGCCATCTGTCTCTGTTTCACCACATGGACGGTTTGAAAGACTCCAAGAAGATCCAAACTACATCTCCCACTTCACTAGGGCTCCAGGCCATAAAGGCCAACGACGACTCCATTGTTTCCTGCTCAGGTAATTCAAAGATGGCTGAATTAGCCTCAGTCAGATATTTCATGCTTCAGCTACTGTATGTAATATTTACAGCTTACATGTTTTTAAAGGTTATAGATATGCAGGCAATATATCAATTACATGAATTTTTTTTTTAAATAATACATCAACAGAATTTTTAGGTAAGGTACAGAATGAAAGTCTATATTTTCCTGAAAAAAAATAGAGGTGATGTAATTATTTAAAAAAAAAATGATCCAGAATGATCATACTACTTACATTTCAGCAAGTTTACTGACAAGATCTTAAATGGCTGAGTTGCTGTAGCATTAGCACAAAGCCTTCTTAGCTAAAACGTACAATCTTAAAGTATAAAAGTACGATTCAGCATATCTAAACCAACTACACAACAAGTAAGAGCCGTCAAAGTCCATACAGTCTAAACTAAAGTTTTGTTACAGGTTGTCACAATCAGAGAACTATTAGGTCATTCCCTCAATAGCTACGTTAGCATTAGTGACAGTATGCTAGGTATAAATTTTGTCCATATCATCTTTGAAGATTTTCTAGAGAAAAAAAATAAATAAAAGCTATTGTCCCAATTAACTAACTGTATATTTAGACCAGGCTAATGGCAACAGTATGACAACAGGTTCTTCTGCTCATTGTTTTCTTATAACTCTGTCTTGGTTCTAACACAATTGAATCTAATACCTTCATAATAGCCTAAGACAAATTGCGTAAGAGTGATCCCTGAGTACCTTTAAATCAATCCCAGACACAATACCTGCTAGGATGGGAAGGTCGCATGTTATCAAGATGAGCACCACTGCAGGGGGCTTAAAGTAAAGGTCTGAATGGTGCCCCTAGGCAATGAGTCACTAGCACCACTACTGACTCAGCGGCTGTGAAAAGGTAATAGCAGCTTTTGAATGTCAATCTGCACATTAAGCAAAAGCATCATCTTACATAAAGGTTCTTGAAGTATCTGTAGGAGCCTGCTGGTCAGTGTGTCCCCATTTCAACAGGAAATATTTCTGTAAAAAGTCAATTACAACATTACGTAATCATATTATCTCTTGAGCAAGAGTTGGATTTTGACCTTGGAGTCAGTAGTTTGATAAAAACCTCTGAACTCAAGATCTACTAACATCTTTCAGATCATCTTACTTGCTTTTTTTCATTTGCTGAGCAATACCATGAGATGTTAAAAGCTTTGAAAGAGTCAGGGTTAGGTGTTAGGTATAAACCTCAAAAGCAGACCACAGTAACTTATCATTTTGTTCCAAAAAAGAGGCTGACTCTGACTCATCTGCAAGTTGGTGCCAACAGGAGTCTCTACTAGCCAGCTGGCCAATCACACCCACAGACCCAGGTCCATGCTGGCTTCAGCTCTCTAAATAGACCAGTCTCATAGACAAGATGCTTTAATTTCTCTTTTTGACAGATGGTTTGTTTAAAATGTCAAAATGCAAAAGTCCAATTTAGAATTGTATGTAGCCTGTGGTAACCTGATTTGTTTCCCTGTGGTGCATACTGAGGCAGATCTAAAAAGTCATAATAGTGTCTTCTTTCTGACCTCTCCTTCATTTCTTACAGGTATTTCCTGGCAGGAGTGGGCCTATTTATCCTGGGTCTCCTGATTGGCTGGTTTGCTCACACTCCTACTGTTAAAAAAACAGTCGTGCTGTCTGACAGCTCAGATCTACTTGAGGAACTGCTAAGAGGAATCACAGCGGACAAGATAGATGCTCTTCAAAGGTAAGATCTTAAAATGCACCAGATAAAAACATGTATATTTTGAGATAACTGTTCTTTTAATAGGTACTTTGGGCAGAAACAAAGGTAGAGAGGGAGGCTGTAATGGTTGCAGAGACTTGATTGTGATTGTGATTGTGAAGCAGCACTCTTACTTTAATAAGGCATGGTAGAGCCCTATATTTCAAGGTGGCCTAAGAAGGAAACCTTGGCTAAAATTTAAAGATATTTTAGTTAATTTTATTCATATTTAAGGTCATCTTAAATTTAAGATTGTTCTTATATATATCTGACCAACCTCCTGCTGCCAATACAAATAAAAGGAAGGTTGTCTGTAAAAAGTGAACCTGAAAGTATCATGGCAGATGCCTTTTAAAATTGTGTGGAATAAGTCAAAGTTGATGGCCAGCTTATACACCTTAGACACTTGTGGCATCCTGGCCCCAAACAAGAGTTGATGTTGATTTTGAGTAATTATGACCATGATCTTTCCTTTATTTTGGCCTCAAACATTTGATTAGTTGATTCATTTGATTAGCTAAATTAATGTTCAGTTTCATATTCATAGTCTGATTATCAACTGGCTGCTTGAGGTGTTTGGTGAACTTTATGCTGAACAAAATGGCAGAATTAAAACTCTTTGATATGATGAATCACCAAAAGTTCCTCCAGTCTCTCTTTATCTGTGCTTGAGGGGCAATGTATGTCTGTTGCCAAGAACACAATTCTTGGCAAAAATATAACTATGAGCTTGTACACTTTTACTTATTGCTTTATTTCTGGACCCTTTGTATTTGATGTACAAACTTTGTTGCATTAGTAAGTATGTTACATGGGAAGTGTTGTGCATTTTGGTAAGGTTTAAGAACCAGACTGCTTGGTTGGGTTAAGGCACCAAAAATTTTGGTTAGGTTGAGGAAAAGATAATAGTTTATTTCAAATAAATGCTTTAAAATGTGTAAATACAAATTTGCAGAGGAATATAGTATCACAGTAAGAGAAACATAGTATTGAGACTGACAAAATCAAAAAAATAGGAGTTCGGTGTAGATGGATGTGTCAATCACAGGACTTACATCCAGAAAACCAGGGTGTGTATCCTCCAAAACTCAGTTAATTTAACATAAACTATCTTGCAATTGTTGTGAGAAGAAGAAATACAAGTTCAAAGTGATATTTTGCAAGGTGAAGTAGTGAATTCTTTCTTTGCTTGGGAGATGGACCTACTCACCACATAGTCAAACAAACAATGAGAAGTAGCTAAACTTATTTAGAAATTAGTAATTTTTGTGGCATTTCTGCTTCTGGTAATTGAAAATTGCAGGTCAGAACTGTGTGAGACAATGGACAATACTGGACTTTCCTGTGACCATTATGCCCATGGCGGGCATAACTTGATGGGAAAAAACCAAAGCTTTGACACCTAATTTACAGCTGTTTTGTTTACTACTCATTCAAGCTAGATGCAGGATGTTTTCTGCGAATGATGCATATCCAGTGCATTTTGATCCTCTGACTCAAATCAACTCCAAACCAACTTCTCTTCTGCTTTTGGGGGAAACTCGTGTTGTGTCAGTCAGTTATATTGAGGGGACAATGTTCAGTTTGGGGGGGAAAATGTGTTTCCTTGACCCCTACAATGATCATGCATATGGTGCACTCTTCAAATAGCTGGTAAATACTGTGCCACTGACTTTTGACCAGCTTTTTGTTGGTCAATGGACCAACCGCTTATTGCTTTCCATAGATACTAACGTGCCAATAATGTTTCTGATCACACCTCATTTAAGACCAACACAGTCATGAGCCCACAGATGAGTAAAGGTACATTACACGACCTTAGAAAACCTCGATGCTCATCGCTGAAAATTACAGCTTAGGTGATCTGATATGACAGCAATCATATTCTGTGTCCTAGTGTGCTCTTCAAAGCCGTCAAACACATTTCACCACTGGGACAGTAATTCTGCTTCCTTTAACTGTTGTTCACATTTTGTGTATGTATATATGTATATGCTAATGCAAAGTTAAATGTGACACATTAAAGATGGAAAAAAAGGACAACCAATCCCAATCCTGACAACTTTTAGCTACCTAAAACTTATCATATAATCAACAATGAGATCATATTAAGAGGGACACCATCATATTTTCAGACCAGAGGCTGCTGTTTGCACCATTTTGTGTAATACTAATACTTAAATTTTTCAATCATTAGCGCTATTTCAATGGTTTTGAAAATTATGTACAAACAGTGTTTTTTTAATGAATCTTGAAATGGTTTGCAACAATAAATCCTCAGAATTGTAGCTTTTCTATTAAGATTCTTAAAAAACGCAACGAAAATAACAATAAAAAAAAATATTGAGTAGCCTGTGACTGGCTTGGATTTTGTCACATATTTGGGCTGAATATTTTACCAGATAAGATCTGTTGGATGTTTGCCAGTGTAACTGGAATGCTTTTGTTAGGATGTGATTAGTGGTTTGTGGGTTCACTTTGATTGTTGGTGTTCTGAAAGAGGCACTGGTTGTCTCAACTCTTCAATGATATTGCATGAGTTTGAAAGCAAATGTTGTACTCTAACAGGAAACATTAAAAAAGCAAATTGAGCTAAGCTCAGGACCCACACATAGGCCATTAGAATCATATTTGGGTGTAGATTTGTTGATTTAGCCAGAAAGAAGTGTGTACTGGTGAGAGGGGCACTAATGTAGAGTAGAGTAAGACAAAGTATAAAACAAAAAGAAGATTTCTGGAAGGAGATGTTGGAAAAGCCAAGTGATGCTGTTAGGATTGACTTGAATAGCTGTTCAAAGGAGGTGACAGAAAGGAGGGCAAACAGACAGAGGGGATCATAGTTTGATGCCCCCTGAGCCTAAGATCACCATAATCAACACTCTGGCTTGTAAAAAAGGAAGGGAAGAGTCAGACACAGTGAGAAAGCGTAAGTGGAGATAAAGTCTCCTCCCCAGGTAACCCCTGTCAACCTGAACGCAGCCTTCTCCGAGCCAAAGGATAACGGGATGCCTGGATATATGTGTCATGGTGAGATAACTGGCTTTGCCACTGAACTGAGACAATCATGTCTCCATGGTTTCCCTCTCTGAGTTTTCCAATGCTTTCATATTTATATTTCAAGGTGCCAAAGTACCCCAAGTAACCCACCTGTAACCACCAAAAACTCACACATACTAAATTTCAACCATTTGTAAAGGGAATGGAGTATTTGTTTTGGTTGAAAGATGTTAGAGACAGTTACAAATAAAATTGAATTGCAATTTTCACCACCCTTTTGATTCTCAGTACTCAAATTATCAAAATACATTATTATGATGTATTTAACTCATGCCTCTATCTACTCTGTCTATAAAAGACTAGCTTGAACTGGATCAATAGCATATCATAAAAAAAACAAAAGAACAATAATGACTTAATGCTTTGAAATCATATGCAAATACTTTTAGTAGTGAGTAACATCTTTGCATAATTAGGTACCAGTCTTGGATACTTGGGATATGCATATAAAGTCCAAATTATTTGGCTGTAGTATTAGTTAGTAATAAAAATGGTTTGAATGCCAAACAAACAAACAAACAAGCACAGAAGTTTATACTAAAACAGTTTGGAATTACTTAAACCCAATATTTGTACTTTTCTTCAGGATACTTATGTGTGAATAAACAGAAGTACCCATATTTATTTTATCTTTATCTTCCTTACTGCTCAGCAAGTATCACATCACTTCTTGAGAAGAGTCTCATGTCTTTTTCTATCTACAGAGATCTGTGCCAGCAATGGAAAAAGGTCTGGCTACAGCCATTATAATTCTGCCTCACGGCGTTTATTTCTTCAGAACAATTGTTTTGTGTGGCACTAAGTCTAGGAATGCTGATATCGTCATCAAGTAGCATGTTTATTCATACCCACATCCTATATCCAGTGAGTAGGACTTGCACCTATGAGTATTACTGTAAACTAGTGTGAACAGGAGTCTCAGGGATTCTTGGTATAATAAGAGCCTTTTTTGGTGTTATATGTCAATATGATCCCTATCACATTTCACATTACATTAAAAATTTGAAACAGGCAATTTAACAATATATTAAAAACCAAGGGTCCTATTTTCCTGCTGGCAAAGAGTTGATCAAAGCAAAGCTCTGGGCACTTATGCATTTTGGTACAGTTCTAGGGGCTTTTTTGGGTTTGCATTGAGATGTTACTTTCATGGCCCAACATGAAGCTGGCTGTGCCAAGGTGGATGAAAAAGCACGGCAAGGGGGGTGTTTATAAAAATAGGATGATGCGGTGCAAGTTTGAAGACATTTTAAAGTAAATCAAGCTTGTGCTTTTGCCTGATCAAACCGGGTATAAATACAACATAGTTTAATGAGTGCTTTTTCATGACTATATTGACAAGAGCATCCATGGACAGACCTATCCAAAAGCCTACAGACAGGTTTGGTGGATGTCCAACATATTTCATCCTACTTAACAAACATAATTAAAACAAGATTTTTTTTTTAATACAATCCCCTTATTCTAATATTCAAATAAAAAATTAAGCTGACTCTTCTCTATTGAATTGGATGTGAATCAAGGAGTTGGCATGCATCGTGCTGCAGTAGCCATTGGTTACAAATAGACTGCAATTAAATAATACATTAAGGAATATTAATTCAAGAGCCTTTTCACCTGCTCATCTGGTATAGTAATCTACCCAACAATGTAGGGCCACAGAGTGTGACACTGCATCAGTTATGGACCAAGGGTTAGGGCAATTTACTAACCACAGGGTAGACCATTCATTTAATAGCTGGAAAGTGTATTATTAGACAGTTGCAAGTGTTTGGTGTCTATTAAAGCCAAGTTTTTGTTTGGCCCATCACCTTATATCATTTCACCACTTTTCACACTGGATAGCTGTTCTCATAATACCGAGGAAATAGGTATTTACAATATTAGTTACTTTTTCCAAAGCCAATTTTGACATCATCAGCCCATGGAGGTGTACTCGCATAAAATAGGTTATTACAAGCCTGAACTTGTAGTCAAGTCTGTCAGTTTCCCAGTTCCTGTTAACTCCCTCTTTATCCATAACTATAACAGTTAACAACATGCTGCACCAAAGCACTTTTTAAGGGGATGAGAGGAACTGATTTGATTTGTATTAAAGTGAGCTATGACACCGCTTTTAATGATCCACCCTCCTTCTTTATCACTGTGCCATGTTGCACCAGAGTTGCATGTGCATTTGCTTTTTACTGAATAACAAAAAAGTTGGCTACACATAGATGAGATTCCAGTGCACAGAACTTAAACCTATGTTTATCCACTATATGTAATGTGTTTTTGCTCAGCGATGGTTGAAACCTAGAACTGTACCTCCACATGTATTAAAAAACTTCTCAGTTCTTTTTTTTGAACAATGAAAATGGTGCTGTTCATAGATTGTCCAGATTCTCAAGTATAAAATGATAAAGTGAACAGTAAATGAACAATAATATAATGTCCTTCACTAGTTGAGGCCGTTGTCTGTTTGTAAAAATGAGAATTTAGGTCCCTGCACAAAAAAAATATTGCTGTATATAATAATGCATCCACCAGAGACTTTTATGACTTGGTTCTTTAATTCAGTCAACAGCACATGTTCCTCTTCATTCTAACCATTTTTTTTTCTTCTAGCTTAATAATTCTATTTACTTTATTGGTCACAGAAAACTAAAAAAATACAGCTGCCTGAGCGACTTTACACTGAGCCTAGGAGAGGAGAGGCAAAGGTGCAAGTGAGGCAGACAAAGTGACAAGATGCATAAAAGAAGCTATGAAGACAGAAGAAAACCAAAGAGAAATAGAGGTGAACTACAGCGACAATGAAAGTGGGGGAGCTTATTTCAACAGCTTTGTATGAGCATACGAGGAAAATAACTCAGTGTTTAAAAAAAGCTGTTGAATGTATGAAATTGTCATTATGAGATTGATTAAATAGTTGTTATATCTGCCCGAGCACCATATTCAAGGATTAACACTTAACAATTAAATTAATACGTATTTCTTAGAATAGGAGGACTATCTTAAGCATACAAAAATTACTTCTACTTTTGTTTTTTTATTTTATATTTCTCCCTTCTCCTTATGTCTCAGGCAAAGGGCCTGCAACGTTTTTTTTTTTTTTCTCTTAATAGGGGTGTCAAGGCAAAACAAAGCCTTTTTTTTTAAACTCGTCACTGCAGAAACTTTATGCATTCAATTCTTTTTCAATTTACACTTCAAAGAGTTGTGTAAGCATGCAGAACTACTTTGAGAGAAACTGGATTAAGTTCAAATCCCTAGAAGATGGTTTCCCACTGCAAGTATCTTGGCCTGTCTAATACTTATCAATCCAGCTAATTATACAATTGTAATAAATTCACTTTTACAGCTATAAGGAAGTGCACCAGAGCATTTTATGATTTTCGTTTCTTTGCAATGCATTTGTTGTGTATATATCTGCAATGTGAACAAATGCATTTATCTAGGATTTTTTTACAAAGTGCTTTAAAAGGATAATCCTTTAAATTTTATTTAAGCCCTGGGCTGTAATTACGAGTGATTCTAGTTGGATAATGTCCTGGGGTGACTGATCCTTATCTAGCTGATATGGCTTATGTTGGATGATATATATCTTGCCGTGCTGGCACAAGCTAGCATCAAGGATCACTATCTTGTTATGTTTGGAGTGTTGTTGCTCTGCATTCTTCCTTTATTCACTGAGTTTTGTTTATATCACATCATACTCGCTTTGCTATCAATCAAGAACAGTGACAAGCTTAATTACAGAGTGACATGTTTCCTATGTATGACTTACTTACTTTGTGTATAAATAGCTGGATTGTTTTTCTCATTAATATTTTGGTAGGTTCACTGTTGCATGGGATTTTTTAAAAACATTTTTATGTTTAGATTTAATGCAGTAGACTAAAGATATTAGCTTCTAAGTGTGGAAATTTACAAGTACAAGGTTATTTGAAAAGTTTAATTTCTACATTGAATTAACTAATTGAAACAGTGAAATGTTAACCAATGGACAGGCAGGCAGACATAGCATAAGAAAACTGAACACCTGGCTCAAATGAGGTGGTTTGTGAATCAAACCTCCTGCAGAGGTACAGCGTGTTTCCTGCAGCTTTGATTCTTCACAGTGTCCCAGTGTGACCCATCAGTCTATAGGTTCTCATCTGCCTTCACATCACTGCCGCTCATTTCACTGATTACTTCCTTTTCTCCTTGGAGTAGTGTTAATCAGTGAAATCAGCTGCTTTAGTGGCTGATTGCAGTGACTCTGGCCATGATAGCACAAGCACTTTTCCATCATGCCATTTTTTGGATGAATCAACATGAGAAACTTCTAATTCAAAGCCTTCAAAAAAACTGTTAGTCATTGACTACCACATGGGGAACTGTGCGATTACAATGCTTTACAGTTCCTGACAGTAATAACAGGCTTTATCAAATGTCATGTAACTATAGGAGCACCATGTGTGATTCATATTGCACTAATCTCCCGAATACACTCCTGGCATTTTATTTTACTCAATAATCAATATAAAATGCAAGGATGTTTACTGTGACTTAAAAGTGTTGATTTTATTGTTCCAAACCCACTGAAGAGGTGATGTAACCAGATTGAGTAGAGTGGGTTAGGAGCCGATGTGTATAGGGTCTTGGAGAGTTCCACTGCATGTGTCAAAAAACTTTATGAAGCTCTTGAGGCTGGAGTGGGAGGTGTGTGAAATCAGATATATTGCTTCAAGAGAGGTCACTGAAGACCACAAATTTGAAAATGGGATGTTGAGTAGTGAGTGTAAATTTGTTGTTGTTGTTTTGTTTTGTCTTGAAATTTGAGTGGTTTAGAATATAAGTTGCCATAAATACTTCCATAAAATAGTCCTGCCCATACACAGTATATTAAATAGTAGATATTCCACCATAATGTCAGCCACTGAGTCGTTGAAGCTGTTTTGAAGTCTCAAATTTGGTGTATGGCCATTACTGGGTTTTTCTTTTCTTACTACGATGAGAGAGTGGGGCTTTGAAGGATACGCATTGCTCTGTGACCCCTAGGACACAGCTAATGGATGCTGTCAGTCAAAAACAACTTTCCCTCATTTGTTTTTAACTCTAGCCTGATATATTTTTAACAGCTTGCTTGTACTTGTTTGTACTTGTTTGTACACAGACACATGCACACTTTAATGACTATGAAATGACCTGTAAAGACCAAAACTGTTCTTTGTTCCAGGCTGTAAACATGTTCATCCCTGCTGCAAAGTCTGCCTTTTGGGCTCAGTTGTTTTGGTTTCATTTTTCATCCCCAGAGCTCACTGACGTGTGAACACCAGACAATTATCACAATTATCAAGAACTGGCATGCTGTATAAAATGTGCAATATACAACACTAATGTAGTTTAAACATTTGCTAACAAAAAAAGTAATGCCTCCATGTAGAACTAACCTCTAAATGAATGTTTACTGTTATTTACCTGTACTGCTTTAAAGAGTTTCTTTTAGAGAGTTGCAAATTCTGCTACACACCGTTCATAACAAAAATAACACATGCAAATTAATGCATTTATTAGCCAAATAAACTCAGAAAACTAGATTTAAAGTATTTAATTACCCAGTATCATTTTTGCTTTGCTTACAGATGACCCAACAGTATTGTGTGCTGTTTGTGTCTGCAGAGACGCTATTTTTTATTTTGCTGGGTTCAGGTCATTTTTGGACATCAAACTTTGGGCACTGTTATTTAGCCTTAAGCCAGTAACAGCTTGCAGGGTGTAAGGCAGGAGCTAACAGGTGCCAGTTTTAAGCACATATCCTAGAGGAGCCATTGAACCAGGGAGGACTGGCTACCTTTTACAAACTTCAGTGGAACAAACCTTACTCAGTCTATTTTTACACTTTTCTTTATTCTCTAAAATTATGTTAACCTACATACAGCACTGTATGTGTACACATGTAAGCAGACTTGCATATTGCTGCATATCTGTGCTTGTGTTTGTATGCAGGCGGTGTGTGAACTTGAAACACAGCCCTTGTCAAAATAACACTGTGACAATATGACAGCAGCATCAGTAATGCCGTGTTTGCTGTTGCCAATAACATCAGACTGTGCAATATAATTCTGAATAGATGAATACAAATTCACCACATAATAAGCAAGACAGCATCTAAACTGAGACATTATCCAATTTGCAGTAGTTACATTTAGATTAATCTAAAGTTTGATGTCCCAGTGTTTGGTGTTGAAATATAGAGGAGGCATATTTAATTCTCATGAAGTTGATTTCTTGCTGATACAAAACGATCGCAGGAGGGGAAAAAGAGCAAAGAGGAAGCTGATACACAGAGGGGAGAATGAGAGAAACAAATGAAGATGGAAAGGGTGAGCAGGTGCCAGGGAGTGAATACAAATAAAGAGAGAGAGGAGACGAGAGCATCTTAGGCCATGATACACAAGCAAAGTGTTGATGCAGTGTAAACTGGCAGTGTTTGCTGCAACAGGAAGAGAAAATGGTGCTGAGGATTACAAATTATGTGGTGGATTAAAACCTCAGTGAAACAAAGGTTTCTTTCTTCCTTTCTGGACAGTCTTAATTGCCAACTCATTATGCTTGCAGGATAAAGTTTACTCACACAATATGTTTTGCCCAACAGTTAATCCAATACAAAGACTAGACTTTAAAAACCAAGGGTAATGAACAGTCAAGATCTTTATACAGTCCTGTTTTCGGAATCACTGTTTATGGGTGTGAGGTAGTGGCACTGAACCACTGAATAAAAATATACAATTGTAGTATTTTAAATTAATGATTTTTTAAAATTTCTTATTCTTCAGATTCGAAACAAAAGCCAATCTTTTTGCCTAAAATGTGGCTGTAAGAGTTCTTGCTTTTACAAAGCAGGTGTCGGTAATGCACCTTAACACACCTTAAAGTGAAACAACTAATGAAGTATAATTGTTCCTGTTGCAAGCTTTTGTACAGTAATGGTTACAGAGTCTCTCTGCCTCCCTACACTTGGATTTTGAGTTTAAATAATTAAATTAAATGATGACAGAAGAGACAGCCCACACAAACACACACACGCAATCACCACAGTTGGGATGAATTTGACTGATAGATTTTTATCGTTTAAAATGTTTGTATATATCCCAATAATACATATCACGTATTAGTTGTCCTTTAGTGTTAAAGTGTAGCATGAACAATATGTTAGCAGAGCTTGAGTTTCAGTAGTCAGTCTGTGCCTACACAGGCTGTCTTTACATTAAGGCATAAAGTTAAGTGTAGATCCCTCCAAGTCATGGCAGTGCTCAGAGCCTAACACAATCAATCACTGTAATTGTACACATAAGCAGAAGAAAATAGACTGGAAGCCTAACAATATGCCTTTAGTTATGTTCATGTGCAAATAGCCTAATTGACATGTGAGCTGTTCTGCAGCTTGTGTAAACAGCTGGCTTGTTTAAAATAAAAACGTATATGCTCTGCTAGATCTGTTTGAGATGGATGACAACTATGTGGACATAAACTTATTCTGTTTATGTGTCTCAGGTTAATTACATATCCACAATCAAGAAAATGCGAATACAGACAAGGCAGATTGCAACCCACTTGCTCATATCATCTCAGCAGGTTGTTTGAATGTGTTATTTTCAGATCTCCATGTCCTCCCCTGACCTTCATATCCCCTTTGCATGTCTCTGTGGTATTTTGGTGATGGCTCTGCAGTGAAAAAAGAACCATGTCTTTGGAGCAACATCAAATCACACTAAATATTGCAGACATACTGGACAAGAATAATGCTTAAGACGCATATTATTATTTCTATCAAGATGATCTCTGAACAGTAAATACTGTTAAAGATGCATTAAAAAAATAAACAGCTTGTGGAAAGGATAAACAATGTATTTTTTTCAGTTTGTATTTCTGTAATAATGACTGTGAGCAATTTTTACAGTATCTGTTTACACAGCTGCTTTATTCTTTAACAGGAGTTTTCCTCTTAATTCATTCAATCTCTGAACACCTGACAGTGAAACAGATATGCTGATAAGAGCGCAACCTGTGATTTGAGTAGCACTGCACCAGAGCACACAGTATTTATTTTTTTATTCACACTGAGCTCCAGAAAACACCATGATATTAATATATATTTTTTCATTAGCTGAGCTGTGGTCATCATGCGTCACTGTGATTTAGTCTCAGTGTTGCTCATAATGTAACTACGGTTGCCTTGAGTAAGTAACCAGGGTCAAGACCCTGTGATAATGGTCCTGAAGCTGTCGCAGCTAAACTTTCAATGAGGGTCATTGAAAGAAGTCATCTTTCCCCTTGACACATTAAAGACATAATAAGAAAGCGGCTCCAGCACTTTCAGCACTTGTAGTCATGCAGACAACATACTGTGCTGTTTGATAGTTATTTAGAAGTTGTTTTTAAGCTGTTTTAGCATGCCAGCCGGCCTGCTTTTGTTTAAGCAATTAACCACAGCTTTGGTTGTGTTTGTACAGAGAAAGGAGGAACATGGTGTGTGAACGTGTCAATCAAACTGACTGGTTTGATCCAGTTTTGCGTATCAGAAGTCTGAAACTGGAATAAAAAAAAATCAAAAACAAAACAAAAAAATACCTGATATACTAAAAACTGGGTATATTATAAAGCAAACAACCACAGGAACAAATTCAAATACAGAAGAGAAGAGAGGAAATTTTCCATTCAACATCAGTGGTATGCAGATAAGGCAGTGGACTGTAAGAAATAAATCATCTGAGGGAAACAATTCGTGGTCAAAATTCATGGAAAGACTGGCCATCTGCATACTGTATATAATGGCTTGTGTATCGCAGTATGAACAGGGAAGACAGAGCAAGCACGAGCAGGAATAAATAAGAGACTGAGAAATAGTGTTGATGGGGTTTTTGCTGAGCATGCACATGTACTGCTCAGTCATGGCCTGGCTTCATTACAAGGATATACACCCTGGATATGCGTGGTCACTTACTATTTCTGTTTATGTGTAACTTTTTCATTTAAAAAGGAGTCTTCTTATACTGTTCTCACTTTTCTCTGTCTTTTCAAAACAAAACACTGAAGTTTTTCAGTATGTATATCAGTGTAACTGCAGAATACTCTTTAATTTAAAAACTTCTAAATGACTTAATTTTATACAAAAATCGGGGTCATGTTTTATCTCTGACCCTGTCTGACCTTGATATTGAATTGTTTTTTACTCTAAACACAAAAAGCCTACATTGAGAAGTGGATGTAATAAGATGAAAGCATCTTCATTCTGGTCGGAAATCTTTTTAGTATATTGACACAGCATTGCACCTAAAGGAAACTGCACTGCTGCGGTTGAAGTTGTCATCACTGCTTACTGGGGGAAATGTAAAGCCCACTCTACATTGTACATAGGGGGCTGTATATACATATAAACACATTTATTCTATAGTCAGTGGCTTCATGGGTAGCTGCCAACTGCTCCTCAAGGATGGGTTGAGCACAGAAAACCAATTTACTAAGTGTGGTTGTATGTCACAATAAATATTTTTTCTTTCTTCTAATTGAAAACCCCATAGAGATTGTGTGTGTGTGTGTGTGGGTGGGTGTATGTGTGTAGGGGGTGGGGTAATTTATAGTATTATCATAATTGGTATTATCATTACCATCATTAGTATTATCATCATTACTTTTTTTTGTGATCTTGACATAACAAATTTTGGTTTTACATTATTGTGATCTAATGGCCCACAGTCCTCTCAAAACCATTTAAACAAAGAAGTCCGTCCATGGTAGTTGCTTGGAGAGGCTGCCTTTAGGCACAAATTATAATGCTGACATGTAGACATGCTTACAACAATTATACTAACATGTTAATGTTTACCTGGTTTGATGTTTTACTCATGAACTACATTAAAAGCTGGGGGATCACTACCAATATAACTACAGTTCATCCTGTGAAGACAGTAATTAGCACTTTCACCTTACAGTGTTAAGGTTCTTACAACCAGTCCAGGCTTTTCTATACAAAGGCTTCATGTGTCCTCCTTTGTCCATGTGGGTTTCCTGAGGTAGAATTGCAATCGTCCTTGTAATTAAAATCATCATTTCTCTTTCAAAAACTGAGTGTCAAGATATGACACCTCTATAGGCGCTGCAGCTGAGAACTGACATGTCATGGCTGCAGGTGGAAATGTCATCACTGCTTTTACTAATGTGATTTTGACAGTTTAACATGAGACAAATGCCATCATCCCTGATCACAGCATCACTACTGCTGGCAGATGTGTAGAGACAAAGGGTAGAAACATCATCATCAGGAGTCAAGATATCCTCGCTGTCATCACTGAAATAAAGAATCTTATCACACTTGGCTGAAGAGTAATTAACCAAGATAGAAAAATAAAACTTTTGTCGGCACGGCAAAAAACACAAAGTAAGAAGATGCTTTACGATGAAAAGAAGTACACAATGATAAAAGACCGGTGGAATAGCAAAGTTTGGTAAAAGACAGCATAATAAAGCTAGAAGGAGTTGATGTCATCGTGAAAGAAAAAATGAAAATGAAAACAGAGCATAACACTTTTAGAATGTCTTCGATCATAGTGTCTTAAGAAAAGTTTAAAAAGCTATGCTAGCAGCCTTATGAGGCCGTATGTAGACACAATGTTGTTAATTTTTTTTTTGAGGTAAGTACCAACAATAGGCCTGCTTACATACTGTTGATTAGCAAGTATAATGTTTAACATGTTCACCATCACAGTTTGATGAGCCTGCATAGACTGTATTAATGAGGAAATGTTGAGCAGTTCCAAGTGTGTAAAAGGTCAAACTCGCACTTATAACCGAGTGACGGGGCTGTGTTTGTGCACACAGCAGAAATGCTTTCTTGTGAGGATGCTTTTCCACTCTTTGATGCTGTTCTACGTGCTAGCATCACAGTTACAGGCATGTTTTCATGTTCAATGTCATTAAGCACTAACCTTCCTTCTCACTTATAAGCGTCACATGAGAATGACAATGTACATGTTAAGGTCTCCCAACACCCAACACCTCATACAGATGCTAAAGGATACCTTTTCCATAAGTTTGAAACATAGAAAGCAGTGACAAAATGCTGGGGTTTGACAGCCCTGGATTTGGGCTGGACTGATATTTACCATGGTTGGGCAAACAGACTTGTACTGATTTTTATGGGCATGTCATTTTAAAAAAAAGTCTGTTATTGTCTTGCTGCTTACTTCTTATCTTGGTCCATTTTGTTGTAGCAATGTCTTCATTTTTCAAGTTTCCTAACCTGCCACAGCAGATGGAATGTTTCACATATCTGTAGGATATGCTTCAGGCGTCCATCTGGGAAACAGCCCACAGACAGCTTTTGGAAGGGGCAGGTTGTTTAAAAAAAAAAGTTGGAAAGGTGATTGGACAAACGTTCTGTCTGTCACATTCATTACACTGATCAAAGCCAGTCAGTAGAAGAATGAAAACATCTTTACCATCAAGAAGGTGCCATTTTATGCTCTTCTTTTAATGAGTAAATGTTGTCCAGTTCAGATAAAACAGATGCTTATTGCAACATCCAAGCTAACCTCTTCAGCAGCCACCATTGGTTACTAGCTTGCAGCTGCTTCTTGCTTTTGACAAAACTAAGCCATGTCCATAGCTGCCACCTCTTTCTCCACAAAGGACGCTGATTGGTCCCGCAATATTCTGACTGGACACAAATGAATCCGGTTAGAGTTTTTCAAGAGGGACCTGCATGACTTTGCATAAAGATTTATATATGTCTTATAACACTATGGTTGTGCAAAGCCATATGTGTAGTGAAAAATTGTTTTCCCTTTTATTTTCTAAGTATTTTTATAGCCTTTTTTTTCTTTTGTGCAGGTTACACAGTAGAGTTTGATTTAAGCTGTGAAGCTCTGCTGCTCTGAATACAGCAGCAAGCCAAATCCTATTTTGAAGAATGCAGGAGTCAGAATATAACATCAAGTCTCCTGGTGTTTCAGACAGCATTGTGAATAATAGTGAATTTGAATGAGATGAACAAAAGAACTTGATAAACAAGTGAACTGCATACTACAACTGAATTCCACTATGTAGATGTCTGATGTGCATTTCTATAATTTAATTGCTTTGAAGGTATAGCATAACTGCCAGGAGACTGACAGATGCAGTAGCTACAGTACAGGCGTGCAGAGCGCTCATATGCACACAATTTCAAAGATAGCTCCTCCACAGTCTGAGGTTAATAAGCATGTAAGACCGAAAACATCATTATATTAACTGTCTTCTTATAGACTGATAAAAGTAAGATGACAGCTGGCTTTAAACAGAAGAATGTCATTAAATTTTAATATTTAAAATCAGTAAGTTTTACCATCATGTGCTCATGATAACATCAAAAAATGTTAAGCCACAAGTGCTGAAAAATAGTTCAACCTGCAGAGCTGCAACCTCTTTTGCAGCTCTAATAAATTGTCCTTCACACTTGATCCAAGCAGTTTTTAATTATAACTTATATTTATACTTAATATAGATAATGTTGCATTTATATCAATTAACCACTTAGAACACAATCACATTAAAATGGTATCACTTAATGTGCTTTACATGACATTGACATTAAAACTAAACAAATTGAAAAAAAAAACATGTCAATGAAATTGCAAGTGCACTTCACCTTTTTAAGATAATGTCTTGTGGACCAGATGATAAGATAGACCATGTTCTACTTGCATCTTACTAAAAGGATAGATCAAAGCTTAATACTGCAGTTACATTTAGAGATATATTTTCAGGAGATATATTTTAAGCAATCAAAACACGACCTTCAATCATCACAGGGTAAGTGCAGCCCATATATTAATGCCACCTGTCCATTAAGCACTGTCTGCCTGGAAAGTGTTTTAAACTGAGTGCATTGTAATAAAAGAATGTGTCCCAGATGAAATGTATCAACACCTGTGGGTTTTGGTGCCTTGACAGGGTGTGTTCAGAGAGATTTAAGTAAAAAATTAAGCCAAAACTGTAAAAATGGAGAGTGCAGGTACAGGATTTTGACAAAAGAGGGTGACACTCCCCTCTTTAACAAACATGATAAACAGTCAGCCTTTTGTTATCAGGAATCTGGATTCCCCAACCAAAAAAAAAAAATTCTCTGTTGCCAGCTTAAAGATATTAGCATTTAATATCACAGTGGAAGCCATCCCTCTAAATGTAGAAAGGAAAACTTGAAAAATGTTGCTTGTGGGCATAAAACAGGGTCATTGACTTATCATTGCACACAATCTGGGTTGACCAAGATTAATGCTCTTGAAGGATAAAAGAATTGCAAACAACCACATACATGCCCACCACCTGTACTGCTGTCTGCCTCCATGTTGTTTACCAGTGCTCTAAGAAGCTGTAAAATAAATAGCCTAATGATGGAAACGATCAACAGAAGATGGATGACAATGACAGCTCCTCAAAAGTGAATGGCTTCATTTTGTACCGTGGGAGGAAGTAAAGACGCACATCCATCTTTATGTCGATCGGGGAAACCCATGAGCCAAATCTGAAAAAGTGAGCCTTCTTTGCAAGCCAAGGCCTGTCTGCTTACCAAATTTCATTCAAATGACTCACAAACAATAACATACAAAGGGAACACTAATTTATAGAATAGCTGCAAAAGGTTTGCCAATAGCATAAGGAAAAAGAAGTGCATGTCTGCCACAGGCTGAAATTGCTTTCACCCTAAGGTGTCCCACTGCTTTAATCAACCAATACAGTAACTTTTTCTATGATTAGGGGTCAGTGCACGTCAGCTAGCTGCCATGCCAATAATCCCTGAAAGGAAAAGATTTTCTTAAATGCCCCAAATCAGAGCAGAACTCCACTTACGTCTAGAAATACTTATTTTCTCAAATTAACACCTCTGAATGGCTGTGCAATCCTGACCCAGGTCTCCAATTTAATGTAAAGCTTAAAGGGGTTATGACAGTCAGGATTTACTCTGATTTTTCTGTTTGTCACTTTACCTCACTGTCTTGTGCTCTTACTCAAAGACTTAGACATAAACATGTGCATGTAGACACACACAGCTTACTTGGGATAATTGCTTTTTACAAATCAGTACCTGCAGTTTCACCCTTTACCAAGTCTGAGTGCAGTTAATTGTATTTTTGTCTCTTACTGTCTTCATGTGCAAATGCCAGTTTGTATTTGAGTTACTTGGGTAAAGACTGAGCTGTACCATCCCTTGTGCCTGTGTGATACCTGCCTTATTTACATGGCTCAGTCTTTGCCTCAGTTGTCCCCTTAAATGCAAATTAGTAGAATAGAGGAGAGAGCAGTTAGTTAGAGGCACCAGCCAACTGCTCACCGCTCTGGTACTGGCAGCCAGCTTTTGGCTCTATTCTGCTGAATCCGAAGTATAGAAACACTTAAGTTTTCACACGTTGCCAGATAATGATGAAGTAGAATTGCCTAAAACTGGAATGCAAACTGTTAAAAAGACAGGTAGCATATTGTAGCAGTACAACCAACTTGAATTATTGTTTTGCTTGTCCCCATCCAGAGCTAAATGTGGAGCTAGACATTCAAACTAAAGCAGCAGCAAACCAACAGACCGTAGATTAAACATTAAATAAACTACCTGGCATTTCAGCAACAAAGGACAATGCTACACCAATGCAGCTGTTCATTTTATCTGTCCGTGTACTGTGGTAAAGAATACAGGTTTTCAAAACATGGTTTTCATGTTGGAGCACATTTAACATCTGGGAAGTTGTTTTTTTTCTTTTCCTCAGACACAGCTGTTCCTTAAATTGCTGGAGCTACCCAAGCACAAATTGCACAAACTCAAAAATACTTTGCCTACCACTTTTAGAACCCTCTGACATTACAGCGAAGGCAGCACAGTGCATCATAGCTGCTCTTTTGTCCACTTTACCCATTATTTGAAAGCTTGTTGGACTGATGATAAACAAGTAAGCAAGCAAACAAACATCATTGTGAGTACCCTCTTCTGGCTACAGCAGGAAACACTGTGACAGATCAGGGAACAGTAAAGCAAGAAAATAAATAAATAAATAAATAAATAAATATCAAGTTTTATTTGATTTTTAATTCTTTGCACATATTATTTTTTACTTCAAAGGCAGAGTCAGTGGCATTGTTCGTTGCAGTTTGTAAACACAACATTCAAACTGGGTCACTCCTTTGGGACTCCAGAAGCTAACAGCAATTGCCAAAATACACTTCCAATAGTTATGTTAGCTACTGTTTGCTATATACCTCCTTACAGTTATGTACAAGCCTGTGACTGAATGCAGAAAAAGAAGCCACAAGATATTAAGCAGCTTCAAAATTTGCATGCAAGTAGCTGCACTAGCTTTACAGTTGCAGACATAAATGGAAAACAAACTACAGCTAACACTAAGTGTCCGACAGTCAGTCTACAATGTCAGTTTGGAAATACTACCCTAACTGGTGTGACTTGTGTTTTGGACAAAAAATGATTTATAGCTCAAACTCTGTACAATCTTAAAATGTTTCCAAAAGGTAAAATTATTTTAACTGGTTGGTGTTTTTCTTTTATTTTCATGACTATTTACATTGTAGATTCTCACTAAAGGCATCAAAACTATGAATTGAACACACATGGAATTATGTAGTAAACAAAAAAGTGTGAAATAACTCAAAACATGTTTTATATTTTAGATTCTTCAAAATAGCCA
>JAPZDV010000021.1:2265388-2290124 GCA_029814665.1 Acanthurus lineatus
ATTCCACAAATGAACCCTGACAAGGCACACCTGTAAAGTGAAAACCATTTCATGTGACTACCTCATGAAGCTCATTGAGAGAAGGCCAAGGGTTTGCAGTGCTGTCAACAAAGCAAAGGTTGGCTACTTTGAGGAATCTAAAATATAAAACATATTTGAGTTATTTGACACTTTATTCTTTGCTTCATAATTCCATATATCTTGCTTCATATATTTGATGTCTTCAGTATTTATTTACAATGTAGAAAGTAGTAAAAATAAAGAAAAAACATTGAATGAGAAGGTGTATCCAAACTTTTGACTGGTGGTGTATATTCTATTATTATCCTTCCTTTGTCTTTTTACATACAGCATTAGCAGCATTATTTATGTGTTTGGTAATATAATCACTTTGATAATGTACCAGATGAAAAAAAAACCCAGTCTGAGTTTTTCTTTAAAGTTAATCACTGTATTTGCCTTTTAAAATGAACATAACCTAACTAAAAACCAATTAATGATATCTATACTGTGTACTGTAAATTAACACACTCAGTCCAGTGTTTCCACCCAGTGTCACAGTAACCTAAAAAGCCTGTAACCTTACATGCTCAATACAATAAAGCTTTAGCCTTCATATTGCTGTTAACAATTAATGTGGTCTTTCTTACAGTTTGTTTAACCTCAGCCACTGAATAGTGGTCGCGGAACGTGAAATGATAAAGTTACCTTAACGGTCATGGCAAAGCAAGTATTCTATAAAAACAAACCTGTCAGTCAAACAAACACCTATCTCTTCACTATACTGTATATTCAGGGAAATGCAGTAGAATCAAGTTAACTTTTCAAAGACAATAGCCATCTACATTTTCCAAATGACCAATTCACCTTTAACAGTGTTTTGTGTTGGACATATGTGAAGTACTTATAGCCAAAGTTTATGACAAATGGCGTAGCAGCTGCAGATGTGCTCACTATGGTTTTGTAGCTGCAGCAGTCATTTGTGGCTGCTTGCATGAGATGTGCATCGGCATGCATGATAATAAGGGAGGGACATAACTTCAGTCAGATTTTTCCTTGATGTTAACACACTGAAACTATGAGTAAGAATTGCTCAGAAATACCAAATCTAGCGTCCAAATTGAGTCTCATGTCTTTTCAGAATGAGAATTAAGTCAAATCTCAAGCTGCTTTGAGTATGACAAAAGTGTAGGTCTCCATCTATGGCTTTTACAGTTAGCCTCTAATGACACAAGCAAGAAGTGCCACGAGTGAGAATTTTTCTGATAGTAGTTTGATAGATTTTAAACCTTTACTTGTCATTTTCATCTTATTACTCAGTACTGTAAAGGAGTTTTATCATCAGCAAAGACCAAGGCCGAGTAAAAAACTGTTTAATGTATGTCCTTGTCTTTGACATCTTTCTTTTTCTTCAGACTAAGGGAAGGAATAAACACTGCAGTCACTGTAATAGGTATTTCATTGCTCTTGAGATGTGTTTGACTCACTAACATGATCTTATTTGCCATGGTGAGTATATGAAACATGCATTCCTGCACAAGCACACATCAGATTTTGTTTGCTTCTCTTTAACTGGCTGATGTGACAAAAATTATGAACTCTGATTTTTAGTTAAAGCAGAACCAATGGGGATTCAAATATAGCTTGAAAACTGTGCAGTCTAGCAATCATATAGATCAAATACAAAAATGTGTGGGTTAATATATCCATACAGTTGTGCATATATGTTGCTATATTGATTCCACTTGCACAATAGCCTTTTTTTTGCAGTGTGTTTAGATATGGATTTGTTAATGTTGCCTCAAAGCAAGGATTTTGATGACATTCTACAAAGGTCCTGGATCGAGCTCAAACCTAGGATGTCATCTTTTCATACAGTACATGCTTTGGCCCACTAAGCTTGGCAAAACAGGCAACATTTTGCAACAGGGGGTTTTCCAGACATGTCATTTCATTTAAAGCAGCAGCTTTGTTAAAGCAAACAAAAAAAAAAAAAAAAAAAAAAAATTACATGGATTCCACATCAAATAAACTGCCTTAGTCAGTATCCTCTATTAGGGCTCCAAGTCCAGGATAATACGAATGCTTTTTCTAGACACAGATTTCCACAGTGCAAGGCTGTCAAAGGTTTCTCCATGTAAAGTAGTTGTACAGATCATGTGTTGTTAAAACTCAATCCATATTCCAACAAGAAGCAAATTAATGTGCACGTGGCAAGATTTACATTAGCTTTATTCTTGTGAGTATTATTGTCTCCAAGGAGAGTTGTGGAGGAGGGACACTTAACAAGAAGACACAGTACGAAAGGAGGCAAAATTAAAATCACCTTATATTCAGAATGTCTTACGGCCACTCAAAGCACTTTATTACATTTACAAAAACACATATTTATACGCAGATGGAGGGCCTTCTATGGAGTAAAAACCCTCTCATTTGAAAAAAAATGCACAAACACAATGGAAGAACCACTGGAACAATTTGTGGGTGCCAAAGGATAATTTGCAATGCAGACAAAGGGATCTGTGGATTGAACCAAAGGCCTTCAAGTAAGTGGGTGACCCACTCTATCTCCTGAGCCACAGTCACCACTTTTACTGTGCAGCAAAACACTTTTATTCTAAATATAAGATTGTAAATACTGCAGATCAGGCTCAAATGTAGATAATGTGGGAACCAAATGCAGTTTCAATTACAATACCAGTTCAACTGTTTCAAATCCTTAGACTTAAATCTCCATTGATGGGTCACACAATAAAGTGCAGTGTTATGTACAAGTCCAATATGGTCTAGCAAGGAGTAATTCTAGTTGTAAACCAGGCAGCCTAGGTTCATCTCTCAATATGAGAGCAGTTTCATGTCTTTTAGTCAATCTTCATTAGGTCACTTTACTCTCTTGTACTTTTTATGGCAGAGCTTTCACTGATCAGCCATAACATTATGACCGCTTATCAGCCATAATATTATGACCGCTGACCGCTGAATAACATTGATAATCTTATGACAAAGGCATCTGGCAGTGGGAGGGATATAATAGTTAGCAAGTGAACGTTTTATTCTTGAAGTTGATGTGTAGGATGCAGAAAAAATGGGCAAGCATATGGATTTACGCGACTTTGCCAAGCGCCAAATTGTGATGGCATCTCCAAAACTGCAGCTCTTGTAGGATGTTCCCAGTCTGCAGAGTTCAGGATCTGGAAAAGTGCTCCAAAGAAGGAAAACTAGTGAAATGGCAACAGGGTCATGGGTATCCACGTTCACTGATGCACGTGGATGCAACAGCTGGCCCATGTTGTCCCATCAGATGGAGAAGCTATTGTAGCTCATTTTGACGAAATAATTAATTGCTGGTTCGGATAGAAAGCTGTCAGAACACACAGTGCCGAGTGGGTCCAGCCAATCATGTGGATGTTACTTTGACACATACCACATAAGCTATATCAAGGCTGTATTCAATCCCTAGTTGTGCTCTATGGAGGGGTGCTGAGAATAGTTTCAATGCCAGTGGTGTAAACACTAACACACACCTAGTCAGAAATCTAGGTCCTCAATTAATAACTCCCTGAACAAAATTAAAGCCATTGGAAAGTAATGGAAATGAAGTGGTATTGTAACACCAGGGCCTTTGCCCTAATTTATGTCAGAAAAACTTTGCCTATTTATATAATGTGCGTTTCTGCATTAGTGCGTTTTTTCTGTGTGTGCGTTTTCATGTTTGACAGACAGAAAGGTTTGTTTAAGGTCAAATGCCATGGCTGATCCAAACAATCTCCACCAGGGCTTTGGTGCATCGGTGACATGTGTCATAGCCTATTTTTTATCATAATGTCAGATTGAAGGAGCATCAATCTAGTCACAAAGGTCAGTAGTTCAAAATCAAGTTTCAAATAGAAGTTTATAGAGGCATGCTGTAAAAACTATATTTTCCAGGGAAAACAGACTGAGCTAAACACCAGGAAGACAATCATTACAGCAATATGGATAATAGATTAAAGAGCAAAGTCAATGTATTGTATAAACAATCTACTATCATTTCAAACCACATCCATTATTAAAGTTGCATAAGATATGTTATCTTGGGAATTAGATATAATCTTGTTTTGTTTAGTTATTTTGCCTTTTAGAGGTAGATTGATATAACAAAGTATTGCAATTTTATGCTATTAAACAGACACTGCTCTTATAAGCCTATGTAGGAGTGAGTTACTGCCACTGCTACTCTTAAGCCTTCAGTTTATTGCCCAGAACAGCATCTAGGCCACAAAGTGGGTTTTAGAGGCTTTCTGCACATTATTGAGTCATTGACATTATAATGTCAAACCTCTCAGAGATACATTTCATAGTCAGCCTTTATTATTGGTCAGTAAATCTTCACTTATTTTGGCAATCACTTGGAGTGAGTCACCACTTGTATCAATTTTTATGCTATGCTTCCTTCTTTATGTATAACCATGCATCCACCCACTAACACACTTAAAAAACAAAATGTTCATATTGAATGGTTGAAAAAATTGTGGTTATAACAAAACAAAGGGTTATAATTAGAAGAACAAAATTATGCTTGTCAATTTATTTTACCTACACGTCTCAAAACCTTGAAAAAGAAAGCATCCTATCAACACACATTGTCTGTGAATCCAAACCCTGATTTGTTTGTATGCAAAAGAGCTTCAGTATTTTTTTTCAAAACTGTTATTAAACAAATCAATGTTGCATTCTGTTTGGAAAAAGGAGATATCAGTCGAACAGACAGCATTTGTGCTTACATGTCCTATCACACAGTCAAGGAGAACCATGTTCTAAATCCCCATTGCTGAAGGCCTCCTGCATGCATTTGTATGTCCTTACCAACAAATCTGTCCAAATCTGAGGGGCTAAAAGTTTTCAGGGACAAAGCTTAGTGCCTGAAGACTGATTTTTTTTTTCAGTGTGGTCCCTCATCGAAACATATCTGTGAACATCAAGACAAATAAGGTCATCAACCAAGGAGTTTTACCTGACAAAAGCTGCCAGGTCCCCTGTGTCACAGGCTGCCCTGATAAGAGAGGATGTGTCACAGTCATCAAACAATGCATTTGCTTTCTGGGATCCAAGCAGAAGCTGGCAAACTAGTGCTGTGAGCTGCTAATATTTGGCAGTACCAAAACTATTGGTTGGACTGCCATCATGGACCGTGACACCTGCATGACAGAGTGAGCACTACAATTCGCAATTTTCAAATTGAAACTTGCCTCAGTGGATGAGAATCACTGAACTATATGGAGTGAAACTTATTCACTGTGCCTAGTCATTGCAATTAGGTTGTCAATATGGGTTGCAGAGGATCCTCATGGCTTGGCAGGGTTACAACTGCGGTTCTCCATCCACATACCAAGCAAGGACGGAGATTGAAGAAGTTTGCAGAGCTGCAAAAAATACCCTAAATGTTCTGTTCATCCACTCCACTTGGGAAAAAGGTGTGCCACTTGCAGTGAAGAAGCAGCCAGGAAGTTTTGGTACCCTCAAAATCCTTCAAGAAATAGAAAACTTGGCCTATGAAGGTCAAAACGCCAAAATGCCTGTACTGACAGTATAGTTAATGAATGACATTGCAGGCTCGGGACTTGAGTGATTTTACAAAGTTAGTGTAGGATGGAAATAGGAAGGAATGCCTTTAAAGCAGATGTTACTTGGTTTTTTTCCAAAACATTTTGTGTATGTGCAGGACACATATGAACAGAATGAACATCATGGATTTAAAGAACATTTTGCATCTGCACACAGCACCAATGCGAGAACATGCCAAAGTTATACATGCATTGACCTGCATTTTAATACCTCTCACTTGTGAGTCTTGCTTTGGCTGCAGAATTAAGCTCTACCATGTAAAACATTATTCCATTTAGCCATGTTGTCACCCTGTATCTTCTCTTCTGAGAAAGGAAAAACAGCCAACAGCTGCACTTTTTCCTCATCCAAGCATCTGAAGCACTGTAAAACTGACAAGATGAGAACAAGGAGTCCTTTAGTTGTAGTAGGAGCACCCAGGAATCCCTCTCAGCCCACTCCTGCAGTGCTATGAGCCTCAGCAAATGTCATGTAGAGTAGCATGGCTAAAGAATCAAATGCCCTATGGCGAGAGCAGCACCTTGGGTCTAAATATTTTACTGTCCAATGGAGGAAGCCAGGAAATTAATCTGCTCAGGAGAGAAGATGTTCAGCAGAACTGCAGCAGTCCAAACACCCTGCACTCTTATATTGTCGGCATTCACAGCCAACTGTGTTTCTGACTTTAGTATTTTGTCTAATTAAGAACCACACTGTCCTGCAGCAGCTGCGGTAGTGGCTCCTGTTTGCTGACCAGCTGGCAGGCTATTGGATCATGTAAGCGGTGAAGCAAACTTTCCTCTGTGTGAAAACATAGCAAACGCAGCTACAGGAGTTTGCATTTTACGTAGCTCTGACCAAGATGCTTTGACACATTGCCAGATGTCCTGAAGAGATGCAGAGATGAAGGGAAATTACTGCAGGAGAGCAAGCCCTGACAGAGATAGCTCAATGGCCTAGGTGGAAATGGAGGATACCTTGCTCGCTCCGTTGCCACGTACTTCACATTCAAAAAGTCACTGAGATGGAAGATGGCAGACTAGTCTTATCAACTAAATTGGATAAGATGCTGCCATCCTCTGTGATGGAAGGTGGTGACATAAGGAC
Organism: Acanthurus lineatus; assembly: GCA_029814665.1. Taxonomy (NCBI): domain Eukaryota; kingdom Metazoa; phylum Chordata; class Actinopteri; order Acanthuriformes; family Acanthuridae; genus Acanthurus; species Acanthurus lineatus. The sequence continues at coordinate 2,272,079 of JAPZDV010000021.1, forward strand.
AACATATGGCATTTGTGACGTGCCGTTAGTTGGAGCATATCCATCGAATAATTGTTTTTTTGGCTGATGGTCAGCTTTGACTCAATCTCCTCACCCATCAGTAACCATTTGAATATACACAGCTTGTTGTGCCACTGCTGTCAACAAATCACTTGGATGGTTGAAAAATCCGGACAGGACAGCCGCTGCTGTAACCTAACTTGTGTGAGCACCACTAAGAGACATTCAAAGCAGCATGAGTGGGTCAGCAGCTGTAATGAGGCCACACTAAAGGGCACTGATATGCCTTTTGAAGTGGCATTTTCAGCCATGGAAGTAATGCTGGTTAGTAAGCAAACATTGCCATTGCTGAAATAAAAGGGATGCATTTTACATAGATTTACATCTACGCAAGAAATAATTGGGCATTGGTTTAAGACAGGATAAGTAAATCTAAAGTACTGGGAGTTGAACTAGCACTGTTAGATTTGATCTTTTCATGGGACTTGTTGAATTTAAGAAAAACAAAGAATATCACCAATCTAAAACTCTAAATAATTATATTACGTTACTGTCTAATATGATTCCCTGAAAGATTCAAACACCAATCTCAAACTGTAATTCCCAAAATTGTAACGGACGCTCATAGGTTTGTGCTTATGCTGTTTTCTTGTGTAACAAAACTTGTACAGTGTGAAAAGAATGCCTGCTTTCCCTCATATTTGATGTGTAACCTTAAAAATCTGTACATTAAGAAATTATCATGCAGTTACTGATTGCAGCCCCAAGAAAAGATGTTTAGTCCTTTCTGTATGTTAGTTTCTGCTAGCTTCACTTTTAATTGGTTACTAGCAGACAAACAAAACAGTTATTTACAGTATTAACATACCTGTCATTTTACCCTAACAAGGCAAAGTTTGGTTTCTGAATTGTCACTTTTAAACAGAACCAACAGACAGAATGCATTTCTAGGAAAATAAAACAAGTTCATGAAAGAGGTGCACAATAAGTTGTTGTGGACAGGCAATCTTTGTTTAGTGTCAGCTAAAAGTACATTTAAATATATTCTCAAGATGCTCCACTAGCTAAAACCAGTGAAAGGAGAAAATCCTACAAGCAAAACTAAGCAGTCTAATTTAAAGAAGCAGCTTAAATTTCTAAATGTCAGTCCAATTAGTTTTAAACAGTAGCTGCTTCGTAGTACTGCAAACTGTATCTGCCATGTTGACAAAAACCCATAGAACATTATTTTAAAAGAGAGAGAAAAAAAATTAAGGAAATTTAGATAAAGACCTTTTTGTGTCATGTTCAGCAGTGTGTGTGCAGTCTATGTTGATAATAGTGCAGTTACAGCAGTTTAACATAATGCAGTAATTAAAAAAGCACTGAAAACCCTCGACCATGTCAACTTTGCTTGTGCATCTGGGGACTGAATAAGAGTTTCCCAGTGAGTTTCTATTTTCATCTCTGTTCCCCTCTCTGAATGTAACTTTTCATTTGTGAACATCTAAAATCTGTGTTGCTCACTGTGCATGCTGCTTTACTCAACATGTCCCATCCCACTTTGCTTCTCATGTAGCACCCAACATCCATCATTTTTTACACTGCTGTGCTACGACATGACAAGACAGACAAATGTCAGTGTTGTGAGAGTTGATGGGAGGGGGGTTGTGTTTGTTGCTGAGATGTGACACAGTCAGACATCAACCAAAAGGTTACATGGCCAATCAGCCTCAAACATGGCTGAGAGCTGCCACGACAACAAATCAGCAGTGCTGATGAGGGCTGGTGCTTGAGGCGCTTGATGGGGAGCGTGTGAGCGTGTGTGTGTGTATGTGTGCGTGTCATTTGCCATCAGAACAGATGTCTCTGCTGCCTGTCATTTTGATGTAGACCTACACCAAACAGTTCTCCTTGATGGCTGGTGACGAGAGTTTGATTCGTCCCAACTAAATACTTAGCTGCTGATGAGCAGGGCCATGTTCTGCCGCTGGCTGTGTTTGGGAGGCCATTGTGTTTTTAAGTTTTGTTTGACAGTTTTTTTCTGTAAAGGAAAGTAGGTTCCCAAGTTTCACAGTCATTTGTTTTTTGTTTTGTTTTTTTTCGTTTTTTTTTTTTCTTTTTAGAAAGCGTTTGGAATTTCCCTGGTGTAATTTCTGCCCTCACACACTCACAGAGCATAAATAAACACAAAGTTGGAACAGTCGTTTTGCACAGCTCAGTGCAAATTACAGTGGAAAGTCGTTTATTTGAAGCCAGCGGGAATAGTGGTTGTTGAGATGGCTGAGACTCATTCATTCATTTAAATGCCCCAAAACGAGGCTTGCATAGATCGTATGATAATAGTTAAACACTTCAGTTTTCACAGTATAAGTGTACAGCTTTACTGTATGACCCAGATCGAAGTCTTCTTGCCAACTGTATGACTATAAAAAAATAACATGATTACATTATCTTGTTTAATTTTCCTCAATTTCATATACTTTATTAATCTAGCAGTTTACTAATTACTATGCGTAAAAACCCACTTAAAAACAATTCCCAAAGGCAACATGTATGCAAACACATGCTCACTTATGTACAAGAATAAGGTCTTGTCTTGGGGTCAACTGTGTTGTAAGTCAACAAGCACAAAGTGACATTTGTTTGCATATCAATACATTTTCTGTTTATTCCCAGTCTCAGTATGGTCTCTTAAGGTTGGCTGAGTGACATTCAGATAAATTTGCTTCTTCTGTTTCTCTTTATTCAATATTAGAATTATACCTGTAAGGCATTAATCAAGGACTCCCTTAACAAGTATGCATCCATTTAATACCACTCCCCCCCTGTGAGTTCCTCATGTCCTCTGACTCTCCAGTTGGGTAATTACCAGAGCTTGTAATAAGCTGGCGACTGAGACATTAATGTAGTTTAGCTGTATTGTGGAATGTGCTCAGGCGAGCAAACCACTTTCAATTATGGCTGAGCGCACATGAATGTATCGTCTGACTGGCTTTACACTCTTTCACGTACACACACCTCTCCTCCTTGGATTGTGAAGCCTACAGGTAATTACTTTGCCATAGTGCTGTCTTCCACAGCAGTGTCCCTATGATCAATAATAGTGTTAGCAGCTGGCGTTAGCAGCTCTATACTCTGAAGCTAACTTGTCCAGGGGATTCTATTAAAGCTATAGATTGGTTTCCTAAGGACTCTCATGGAAAAAAGGTAATCGTTACAAAATATCCATCTTAACAAGTACTTTAATCTAGTATTGACTACCTTTTGTAGAGGAGGGTGGTTCTTTAAATAGTAAGCTCTTGGTTACCAGTGCAAACGGAGTCGTTTCAAAGAATAATTTAAAAGGTAAACACAGCAAAAACAAAGGTAGTCTTAGATTTTATTTAATAATGTGTAAGTTTCTGTAATTCTGGCAATAAAGGTAAATAGAGTTACATAAATGAGTCACATGATAGTGTGCAGCCAATGTACTGCAAATAGGCTGTGCAGCCGAAGCTGCTTTGTAGCCATTTTTCTTGGTTTTGCCTTTCAAAACTATGAGAACATGGTCATGTAAAAATGTAGATAAACAGAATGTTCATGAATAATTGTATATGCATGTGTGTATTGTCCTTTTTTTGTTAGATGACTGATTTTATTCTGTACAAGCCAGTTATATTAACACTGGCTTAAATATTGTTGCCATAATATGTAATCGATAACTTTTTTCAGAAATTTTAAAAATTTATAATTGAAAACTTAATGAAACTTGCTAAACTGTACTATGTTGAGTTTGACAGGAATGCAACTTATTTGCCTCAGATTCTTAAAGACTCCCCCAGTAAAAAAACTTTTTAAAAAATATATATATATTTTTTTTAAACATCTCAAAAAGTCTACCTGTTTTTTTTTTTTACATCTAACAAGGCAAATGTGGGTTGAAATTAGCAGTCATGCTGTGACTGTTAAGTTCTAAAGAGTAAGGCAAAAAAATATTTTACCATTCCAGTTCGAAATTGTTGCCACTGTTTATGTTTTATAGCTGACCAGAGGATGTGCAGGGTTGAAGGTGAGGGAGTGGCGAAGAGGAGTGGTTGTAGGTTGTAGGTGGGTCCTGTAGGAGATAACATGTAAGTCAATAGAATGACACATACATAGAAGCCAAAGGTGTAGTGTGACATTTAAACTATTTTAAGACATGAACTATGTTTATGTTATTGTTTATTTAATTAAAAAAGGGAGGAAGCTCAAAAATTAGCATGAGCACCAGAGTCCACCATGTAAATGTGCCGCAATTACCCATACAGGCTAAATTTCATCTGCTGCCCCGTAAAGAAAACACCTGAAAACATACAAAAAAAAAAAATGTTTAGTTATAACACTTTTACCAACACAAAAGATATTTCAGGGCCAAAACAAATGGTAGAAGAGAGTCTTTACTGTTTATAATATCAGGGCACCTACCTATCTATACAAGATTCCTGCAAATATATAATAATCCTACATTTAAAAAAGTTATAATGCTCATTCCTGGGTTATTTTGCGATGCTGTGGAATTGTAATGTGTAAAATTTAAAGGCTCTTTCTTTTTTTTTTGGCTGCTCATAATAATATTTATGAGATGGCCATTAAATTTTAGATGCATAGTAAATGTAAGGTCTAATCAGCTAACATCTAAAGGGACAAATCCTGCAGTTTTAGCTATTAATCTACTCCAGGCATCTTCGCTACATATCTGTCTCCCTATCCTGTCTATTTAGGGACCAGTTTGAGCTCTGAGTTTGTCTGATGCACAGAAAAACCTTCCTCCTTTATCCAACCAGCTACATCACAAGCTAAACTTATGTCTCAGATGATTCCAGTAGGTGGAGAATGCTGTTTTCAAAGTTTATTAAAATCAAAGAGTAAAACAAAACAAAAAAAACCCCTCAAAATAATACAACAGTATTACACCTACATACCTGCAACACAAAAGCAAATGCTTTCAGTTTTGTTGAAGTTAAATGAAAATACTGCAAAAATTTTAATGTAAAAGCAACTTTTTCTGATCCTCATGAGTGGGATGAATATTTATGAGTACCAAGTACAGCTAATTAACTGGTGGTAAAAGTGTGTTTTGTCAAAATCAGTTTCTAGTCTCACATGTCGGCAAACAAATGAGAGAAGATAAACATCAAGTACTCCATAAAGTAGGTATGTGCTGGCCCATTCTTTAAATACATCAATAAACTACTTATATTACTGTACATGGTCCATTTATTGGAGAAGCACCGGCAAATACCAGGTCATTATTAGCCTAACTCCAGCCACCTTTCAAATGTACTGCTGTAAAATGCATTTTGAAAAAGTTTATTGAGCGTATATCTCTTCACTGGCCAACATTTCACACTGGTATGTTTTGAGTGAGACTGACCTTGCTCTTGAACAGTAGCCTAGATCTGGACCATGGCTGCAGCCAAAAATTATTATTTTTGGAAAATGTTTGATAAAAACCAAACAGAATGCAAAACGATTTCAAGGGAATGCTCTAACAGGACTGCTGCAAAGTGCAAGTTAAGGTCCTGTAGGGGGGAGGGGGACAGAGCATCTGAAAGGCCCAGTGTATAAGATAAACCAAGATTGACTGGCATAAATGACATATCATATTGAAAGAGGAAGATGAGCACACACAGGAATATTCATTTAACTGCAATCTGCAACCTCAACACTAAATCTTACACACTTGACCTGTAAAAATTAATTTGAAACTGCATAAACACATCATTAGTAACTTGAAACTTTGCCTTCATGGCTGATTGTGCTTGTTAGTCACAGACCACGAAGTACTGAAGTCATTTTATGTTATAAAATACCTTTATTTCAATATTAAAGAGCAAGTGTGGTATGAATTTAGACCCTGATGTTATTTTATAATAGAGATGATGAGGGTAATCTCTGGAGATAAATGATGACAGCAAATGTTGGATATTTTTGCCTTTTCAGGAACACTAAAGCACAGAGGGAGGTCTGAATGTGCAGGGAGACAAACAGCATTGCAGGAGCTCTTTCTCTTGCTTTCTCTCTCTCTCACACACACTTTCTATAACCGTCTCTTCTGTAAAACTTGAAAGAGTGGAAAGAGGGAGGGAGAGAAGACAGAAATTTGTGGGTTGAGTGAGAAAAAAAAAGTCAGTGTGAGGATGAAGAAAGAGGGAGGAGATGAAGACAAACCAGGAGAGAGAAAGCAGGAGAGACATAGATGTAAGTGGGCCTCAGGAGGGGTATGTGAGAATGACAGGCTGCTGCCACGACTGTACTGTGCTGTGGGTAAACTGTCAAAACACTGACTGGTCCACCTGGCAGCCCCCCCTCTCCTCTTTCTTCTCCAAGTTTTATTTCTGCTCTTTTACTTCTCTCCCAAACAAAAAAATTGCCAACATTTAACTTTCTGCCAGATGGAGACAAAGAAAAGAAAGAAAGAAAGAAAGAAAAATAATGCAGGTTAAAAACTGAGTTTCACTTATTTCATCTACATTTTCATTTATTTAGTTGCTTCCTGTAATAACTGAGATTACAACAACTGGATTATAGAACTAACCATGAACTAAAGTGTGAGTTACACTCACATTGTGTTTCCATATGCACTGTTTTGCTGTTTTAAGTGCATGTGATGCAAATAGTTACATGATATTCTGTTTTTTCAGGAACTCTAATGTGTGCTTATCCCAGTTTTATGAACCTAAAACTATTCTGGATTACACTGATAGAACAGTCGCTAATGTGCATGTGCACCTTTCTGATTCTTTCCTGACATGAGAATGTGTCCTCAATTCTATTCACATAGAAGTCATTACTACTCAAAAAGAAAAAAAAAATAAACTTTTCAATCTAAAAAAAACTTTTTTGGGGAAACTTTGTAGTGAATAAAGACAGGTAATTTAGAGAGAGAGATAGGGAATGACATTTATAAAGCAAGAAAGTGCAGATGGAATCAAAGTGAGGACATTGTGATTTCATGGTAGGTGTCCTTGCCCACTAGATCATGGGGACTCTGAAATGAAAATGTGTTGAAAATGATGCAAAGATGATCTTCATGTTGAAATAGGGGAACTGATGAGCACAGGTAATGTAAGGGCAAAATTGTATTGCTATTTTCCTATTCAATTTGGGATGATAAGCAACATCCTTAACTCCTGCAGCTCAGTCTCTCTGAATTCATCTTCCAAGGGGAAATTTGTGTTGCAGTCAAGTGAAACCAAGAACACACACAGACCTTCACGAGAAAGCATTGTATGATAGGGAAATGTTAGAGAGACTGAATGTGGATGATTCATGTCCTCAAAGCTTTATAAAAAAATGATTCAGTTATATAGAAAACATAAATGCTCAGTCCTTTTAAATTGAGGATGAAGCCTTTATTTCTGGAGGCAAAAACTTTGCATGAACTCTGCAATCACACAAGGATGAATCTAACAAGAAGCAATGATATCAAATTTTCATGACCGCTGTACCAATAGTTTACCTTGTAATGTAGCCAAAGTTTTTATCAAACACTTCTGCGCAAACTACTTGAATACAATTTTAGGAACATGCATTCACAGGCCCGTTAAATCTCCCCCTGGCCAAATTGAGGCCCCAAGTGAACATTTGTTACGAGTTGATTGTCAATTGTCGCAATGCGTGAAGTAGATGACAAACCTATTTTATCTGCCCTCAAACAAAATTGACTTGAGTCGGTATGAGTGGGCCTTGTGAGCAATGACTTGGAGGTCTTGTGAACTGCTCGTGCCCAGGTTACTGAGGTGTGCATGATTGCGCAACATTTGCAACAAGTACACGCATTACTTTGCAACTTAAACTGAACATGATGAACATGCAATGATATTAAAATTCAGTAAATGCATGAACAAAGTTTCAAACTTTATTTCAGAACTAGTGAGACATACTAAAACAGTTTCGGTCTAACACTTGTCCTCCAAATTGAATTACTAAACAGTTGGAGAGCTCTTGGGCTTGATATGACCTCTAGATCTGAGACCCCTTCAGATTACCTGACAACTGACCTTACATCATTATGTTATATAGCTTGTATAAAGACTGTTTGTTAGACTGAATCAAGTTGGGATACAGTCGAAGTTTGGAAGAAAAAAACAAATGAATCCCTAAAACCACTTAAAGCAGACAGATGGCAAATAAAGCTGATGTACAGGACCACCCATAATTAGAAACATGGAATCATCTGAGCCTTTACAAATTAGGGTGTTGGGATAAGTTACTGTGGTAATCCTGCTATATCTATGTACATAGGTTTAAAATACATTTGAGCCTTTGTTTGTGTGCAGGGTATTGCAAATATATGGGTGTGTACGTGTGTGTATGTGTGTGTGTATTTGTTTGTGTCACACTGACTGATAGCCATGCCCCTCTAGCCCAGTGTGTGATGCCCCGGGAGACCCAGCAATAAACACACAGTCATCCTTCGGCCATGAATCTCTGCCAGCAGCCTCATCTACCGCTCTCCACCCAGAGTCTCACAAACAAACTGTTAGGATGCTGCAGTTTTCACCAGCGGTCATACTCCTGTAGCTCCACACTCATCCTCCCTGGCCACTGTAGTGCTCCAAATATCCCCAAGGGTCTGGGTTATGACTCCAGACAAACATCAGCGTCAAGTCATCCGGTTTACTTCAAAGTCAAGACAGCTATCAGTAGTGATGTAACATTGGTCTAAATGCCCACTTAGCAATAATTTGTCTAAAACTGCAACCCATTTACTCAGCAACTGAATATTTTTTAGAATATTAGCTTTTTAATTTTTTTTATCGAAGTCAAAAAAATAGTATGAATATAACTGACTTTGGCAAGATCAGAATTCATTTTATGAACATAAATGATCAAAACAGCAATTTTAAGCTTGTGAAAACCTGTAGCAGTCAGAAATGATCTATGACTTGTACTGTTATGGTATTTAGCAAATAAAAGCCTTAATACTGAATGCAAGTTAACTCAAAAGTGCATATGTTATATCAAACAAATAATGCTTGTTAAACTAATAAGCGTAAATGTATTTAACTTGTAGGTTAAATATGTAAACATTGAGATAAAAATGACAAAGTAGTCTGAAAGGTGTACTGAGCACTGAAGACAAGTATAGAGGAATATAGCTGCACTTTAATTTGGTTAAATATTGGACAAACTGATGGTTATAACAGTTAACCAGCAGTAAAGAGGAGCATTAACAGTCATTAGCTGGAATAAGAGAAGTCCACCAAAATCATTTCACACATGATGATATAGAGTGTCATGGCCTGGCTCGTAAGCCATGACAAAAAAATGGGGAGACACAGGTTAAGCATTAAGGTTAACAAATTTATTTAAATAATAAAGTCAGCAACCAACCCATAAGAACGGAATGAGGTTTGAGTGGGAGTATCAGTATGTTTGTCGATGGGTGAATGTGATAGTGTGTGTGTTGTTGGAAGGTGCGAAAATAAAGTAACTAGGCCGAAACCAACAGAGCAAAAACGGGACGCTGGAGGGATCGAGGTCAAGGGGCGAAAGAGATATGAAGGCTGCGGCTGCCAGATCTTAAAGGATCAGGGAAGCAGAAAACAGACCAGCAGCAAAACAAGGGAGAGAACACAGAGCAGGCCCTACAGCAGTAGGCGGCTGTCACAAGAGAAACACTCATGACAGTCACAGTGAAAAGTTTGATAAAGTTGATTTTAATTTTGTTTCAGATGGCAGTCTGGCCATCCGCCAGTCTGTTTTAAAGGCATCTGGTTTTGTGATCACTTTGCAATGAGAGCTGAGCATCAAAATAGTCCATGCTCTCTGCAGTCAGAGCCGTGCTCATCTTTTACTTGCGGTAATGGAAGAATTTGCTGATTGTGTGTTCTAACTCTCTTAACCCGAACCCTTATCTTCTTTTTCTCTCTTTTTCTTTTCTTTACTTTCCTCTTTTCTTGACTTTTTTTGCCGTTATTTTTCTTTCTTGCCTTTGTTTTTCTCTGCATTTCTTTCCTTTTCTTCCCAACATTTTGGTGATGATTCAAGTACTTGATTCAACAACACTTCTTGCTATATTTGGTTTCCAAACTTCCACTCTCTGTGTGAGCGGTATTAAGCAGGTTAGTGGCAGCTGAGCAGATACTAATAGCTGTTGTTTGTGCAGTGTGAATATGAGCTATAAAGAAACGCTCTAACATCCTTTAACAAATACATGCTATCAAACTTACCAATGCCTACAGCTAGAACAAGTTCAAAAGGCATTTGCATATCGAGTGTGCATGCACGTGTGTGCCGGTTTTATCATAATGTTTTTCATGACTCGGGGGATGACACATTAACATCAAACACAGCCAGGTGAGAAGTGACTGCAGTTGGAGGCACTGCAGAGGGTTCAGTGTGTGAGATGTGAGTGCATGCGCTTTCAAAAAACACACCCTCCTCAGGGCTAAAATCACATAGTACCTCCATATCATAGAAATAACATTCAGCCCACACATCATGTGTTTCATCATGTGTCTCAGTCAACTGCCTGTTAGTGCAAATGAATCTGGTAATAAGCAGGTTTAGAGGAGAAAAAAATAACAAGGGCAGTTGACAGGTTCAAGAGTGATTATGTCAAAGTAGAAGCTAATGTAGTCAGCAGATGCAGTTATTTCCCATTTAAAATTCCAAAAGTAATAGCTTCAAAAAGGACTTTTTTTTGTTTGAGAAAGTTGTCTTTAAACCTGTGACATTGTGAGTGCAGATGGCAGGGATGGTATTCACCAGGAGGTGTGAATTTTTATTTTGCTACTGGGAACTGTGGTATCTACTTTTAAAACAGTTGGTCTAGATAACACAGCCTGTAGTTGTGTCAAATAGTATCCTTGAACAGCTTGAAAAATGGGGAAGAACTCTGTGCCTCAAAAGGGAGAACGCTAACTATCTGCTGTAAAACTGTCTCATTCTTTGTTTTGATGAATCAGTATCTTTGAACTGTAATTTAAATGAAAATATTTTAAAATGATAAAAAGTACTGCACTCCCATCAAAAGGCAACAGTCCAAGTCTTTCTCTCCAAGATGTGTTTCTTTGAAGACCAGTACACACCCCTCTTTGAACTTGTGACCATTGGCCTGGAACTGTTTTGTTACTGAGGTGCCGTGTATCAGCCAAGAAAAAAGAAGTCAGCTGGATATGAGACAGGAATTTCCATCTAATTCATTCTGCAACACCACTTCTTCTGTCCCATTTCCTTGTTTTTTAATGAGACCTGTTGGTAAGACCCATTTTACTGAGGTTCAGTGAAATTCTTCAAGGTTTGGGACACATATTTTTGAAGGTAGCTTTGAGTTAGGGTTGTTGAACTGGATCTTGTTCACCTGAGTGTCGACATGTGTCCTTAACCATGTCAAATATGGGCCACAGTACCACCAGTATGAGGAGGACAGTTCACTCCATGTCTCTGAACAATTACTAAAGCTGTGTAGATCAACCAAAAATGATAAACAAAGATAATAGAGGAAGAAGTTTTAAAAAGGACATAAAATTAACAGACACAAGGTAAAATGGAATCGATATACAGAAACCACACTACTGCTAATGGTCGCTCTGTGTGTGTGTGTGTGTGCACCCTTGATCCATTCAGTGTGGTCTTCACAAAAGTTACCTCTTAAAACCTAAAATTTTCTCAGAAGAATCTCAAGTTTTAAGGTTAGCGTAAAGGCTTTATTTTTCTACTGTCTCTTGAAAAAGACCTTTGTGACTATGAAGCAAAAGTAGTTCAAAAAATATGTAAAGTCTTACCTATGCTAATTGCTAGCTCAGTGTCGGACTCTTGTTAATATGTCGTGTTTATATTAAACCAAAAAAAAAAAACAACATACAAACCTTAAAAACAGTATTGCAAGGCTCTCTTTACTTTTGCATTGCAATTTTTTATAAACATTGGAAACTAGCAAACTAAATTGAAGGAACACATTTTGTTATATGTTAAGCCACAAACCAAGCATCATGTTTGCAGAAAGATACACTTTTCTTAATGGAAAGAATGAGACCACTGAGTAACAAAACACTTTGTGTTTGCCACAAAATTCCTTTGAAGCACTATAAAACCTCTGGTAGATTACCATACATATGCCTGTTTGCGGGGTATGTGTGAACGTGCTAGTGTGTTGACTATATCAGTGAGTGACTGGGGAATTAGCTAAACCTTTACCCAAGGATCAATAATGATACAAAGGATTACAACAAATCACAGCTTTAAAACCCCTTGATAGTGAGCCATACACTCTGATCATAATCACCATAAATGGTGAGTGAGGGGAGGATGTAAAGGAATATGAAGTTATATCAAGTTATGATGTTAACTGGAGAAAAAACCCTCCTTATCAAAGACTAACAAACTGATGTCCATGATAATATGGTGTTGAATATATATGCACCTTACAATAATATCTGTGCACATGATGCTGAAATTTGAAAAACAAATAGTTGTATGATCATAATCTCTAGTATTCAAAAAAATGATTTTTGTTATTGCTCATTTGGTCCATTTGATACCAATGTAAAGTTTTTGGACCTTTCCTTTGGCTAACATGCTCCTGTCCTTAACTGACTTCAGAATGCCACTCAAGAGTCTCACTATTAAATGCATTTAAATTCAATTTTAGAATAAAATAGTAGGAAGCTTCTGCAAATGGTGCTCACTGCAGAGCCAGATAAGTAGAGTGCAGCTCTACCTCCCTGGATTTTTGTCTGACTGTTCTTTTGTGTTTAAGTCAATCAGAGACAGAGTGAGATAGGTAAAGTCCTTTCCATAGCAGAATTTGTAATTCAGTGTCAGGCTTTTGCACTGGTATGATTCAGGTTGTGGTTTTTTTAGTCTTTTTCAAGCACATTATAAAAAGCCCACTGCCTCAGCTAATGTCATCTACCAGTCATTAACAGGTTTACAGAATCAGTTGAGCAGTTTGGATGTTGGTGTGAGTTTGTTGGGACAGATTACACTCCATGATTTCAAACAGGCAAGTGTTGAACTGACCATTAGATGATGCTACTAATGCTTAAGCTAACCTGTCATCCAAGCGAACATTCAGAGACTCCTCAACTCTGGCTTCTATTTTTTGTCTTCACAATAAAGACTAAATGGCTGTATAAGGGCTTTGTCTCCCCGATTTTGATTTGATTTTACTCAGGTAACTGTCAATCAATTTTTCTGTATTTATGCAGTCAGAAGTGAGTGGCTGCTCCTGTGTCTGCAAGTTTTCTTAGCCAGCCACACTAAGACTTACACTTATAAACCACTAAGTTGTCTCCCCTGAAAAGGTGTGAACAGGTTAAATGTCAGTGTCTTTCACATCAGCTAGTGCCCTATTGGGGTTGAATGGCAGTGTGTACAGAAGCATAAAGCGATGATCAATGACATTTTCCTACAAATACATGTCTGTTTTTATACTCAAGACTGCCATACGTGGTTAAAAAAGAAGAAAAAGAAGAAGAAGCTGTTATTTAGCTTATAGCCAGCTGCTAATTTAAACATTATATTTTATACATCATGTGACTCTGTAGTATTTTATTTATTCATTCATTTATTCATTTTTTGTTGTCTTCTAACTTATCCTGCAGAATAAAACAAATCTGAATTTCAGTTTTTAATATGTGCACCGTTGACGGATATAGCAATGTTGTAAAAGGGACTTATTTTAATTACATGGAAGTGTGCACAAATTTGCTTTTCATTTTACTCACACTCATAATGTGTGAAATAATTTGACTTTCTGAAGCGACAGCCAATTAGACATTCAGCTGAGATCAGCAAGCTCATAAAAGATCAAAAATGTTGTCTGATTATTTAATAGAAGTACTCAATAATAACCAGTCATCTCAAAATATTTGCAATGGCAGCTGTTAAACTCCAAATTATTTATGCATCCATTACCAATTAGATTATATTAATAGCTATGATTTGTAATATTAATTCTGTTGAAGTAGTTAAACACTCTTACAATAATGAGGTGAAACTGCAACATCACCAAGGAGATTTTACAATAAAAAAAAACAAGGCACTGTTAAGCTTATGTCAGCACAGGATCCCAAAGCACATGGATCTAATTATACATTGAAGAACAAATGTTTGTGTTGTTATGTCATACTTTAAGGTTCATAACTAGTTTACAGAGCAACAAAACTACTCCTTACATCTGTGTGTTCTGTATTTTCGAAGTGGTTAAATTTGATATTCATTTGTTGCACAGTCCTGAATTTAATGCAGAGCCTGCTCTCTTAGGTCAGTTAAAGATTATATAGTCTATGCAGTTTGGGAGAGTTAACACATCATTTAGTAATACATTGCCATCATATGATTATGTTTTGTTTAAAAATGAGTGGTATGAGAAATTAGAATTTGGCATGCTGTAATTACATTTCACCTTTGAATCTACTGTGCCAATCTGTTTAATGATTTTGTCGATTGCTTTTTCTATGTCATCACCCGTACAGTCGTGTCAGCTATAAGAAAACAACAAGGGAATTATGAAGGACTTGCCTGAATCCTATTGACTGTCTTTGGCTTTCTATTTTCACTTGTATTCATTTTCTGCAGATGTGCTACATGGGTGTAGAGGCTTTGCGAAAAACTAAAGCAGATTTTAAAGAGGTGAGACTTTAAAAAAGTAAAATAGCAAGGAAATAGTGACAAATATTTCATTCTATTCTGATAATATGTTATGTGTAATGATTGCATTTTTATGTTAATTTCTGACAAATGTCTATTACAATACGTATACAAGCTTTTACAGTTGGCAATGAAAAGCACACTGAGAAAATCTTTTTGTTAAAGTTTGCTCAGATTCTGTGCAGCTTTGGTAGCAAATGTCATCCACAAATCAGAGTGTGCAGTTAAAATTCTCTAGTCTGCATGTCAAAGTCCCCTTGAGCAGGAAACTGACCTCAAATTGCTCTGTTGAGCTGTTGAGCTGTATTGAGAGACCAACTACCAGTAGTGTGTGAGTGTGTGTACAAACGGGTGAATGCAAACTTGTTTTGTAAAGTGCTTGAGGTCGTCAAAAGATTTTAAAAGCACTATATAATCGCAGTCTATTTAAAATTTACTATTGAGAGAGCGTATGAGTGAAAGATAATAATGAAGCATAAAAAATAAATTTAAGGAGAGAAAAACAGGAGAAATTGTTAGCTTAAAAGCAAAGAAGAAGGAAAAGAAGTAAAAGAGAGAAAAAAAAGGGTATTTACTGTAGCAATCAAGTGAGAGGAAGCACATATGCATGAGAAACATGGTAGAGTGAGCAAAGTATTAGAGGTGTGATTGTATTTAACATTCAGAGCCATCCCGCTGAGATTTTCTGAAGGGTTAATAATCAATGCCAGCACATCGGCTGAGCCAATTAACACACAGCTAGAGATCCTCAATGACCGGGTAAATGGAGCGAGAGAAAGTGAGAGAGGGCGAGAGATTGATTTCATTTATACACAACCGCAACACTATGTGACTGAGGAAGTAAATGCCTATTTTGAATTGCTGATGTTCTTTTTTAAACAGGCTTCATTAGAATGGGCAATCAGACAATCTAGGTCATTCAACCATGAGAATGTAGCCCTTACAAAGCATTTGTGACCTTTCTATGACAGCTAAATAAAGAATAGAAATGTGTCTGTATATCCTGTCAGGTCACAGAAAGGGCAGATCAAGGTACCAGAGGGAAAGCTTCTTTTTTCTACATTTCATCTGTTCAAGTGCAGCACACTATTTTTACATCTACCAAATACCAGCACACAGCATTCACCTAGAGGTAGAAGTGTGTGGCCTAACCTCAAATGAGTCAAAAAATAGGTGTAGAGTGTATGTGGAGCACAGTGGGAGGGTCTATCTCCTGCCTGCCTACAGGGGACGTGCCAACCTGCCAGGCGTTTAATGGACAGGGTCTTTCCACCCATACCATGACAAAAACACGCAACAGACAGCTCTTGTCTGGTGCGCCACATGGGGGCTGTGGGTTCCACATTACCATGCAAATGCTCATTTTGGGCATGCAGAGGCCCCCGTGAAGTGAGCCCTGAGACTCATGAGTTCTTGGTGAGTTTCAGCAGAGACACAGACCTGTCTCTGCCCTGTCTGTTGATACAGCTGCAGCAAGTAGAGCAGGTTGAAATGTCGACTTTCCGTTGGAGGTCACACTCCACCAACCACTGTCTCGGGCAGGTTTCTCCCGACAACCATGGGAAGATAAGACAAGACTTCCAAAGTTTAGGAGTTCTCAGTGTGGCTGAGACTTTGCCTTCTGTTAATTTTAAGATAGTACAGGTTTGAGAGGAGGAGAAACAATTGACCTTGAAGTACTTTTTTCTAATTAAAAATATTTTTTTGGTGCATACAAGTTGGCGCTGGGACTCTCCGCAGCTCTGCCCACATTAAACTGTTTGAAGGACAGTCAAACGAAGGTCTTGACAGCTAAATGGTTGCTCTTAGGCTGATAGTCAGCTCTAGCTTGCTCTTTTCAACAGAGACCAGCGAGTCTGCAGAAGTGGCCATGAAGCTGATGTCGACAAAGTAAGGGAAGGGGCCCAATAATCAGCGCAGGATAGTCACTGCTCTGCTCAGAACCATTCAAAGAGGAACGAATGTAGGTTAGCGGTGGTAAAGAGGCTGGGAATCTCTGGGTCTTACTCAGAGGCAGTGATTTTATCAGTAAAGAGGTAATGCAAGTCAGCAGGAAACAAAAGACAGCAGGCAGCAGTGACGTTTCCTTTAGCAGGGAACTGAATGCATGTGGATTACAACTTCATGATCAGGCTGCATATGCTAATTTTCAGTGGGCGAACAATGGCACACAATTGCTGCATAGTATTACCCACAGAGTCCGATAGAAGATGGAGCATGTTTGAGATGGAAATGAGTGACAAAAAGAATAAATCAATAATAAAAAAAAAATAAGGGAAAAAAATGACACATTAAGGAGGTCAATTAGTGGAATACACTGCTCAGAGCAAAGCAGCAGATACAGCAGTGAAAACTCAGATGCTTAAATGGTGATGGAGCTATCTTGTTCACAAAAACATTTTGTGTTTACATTTAGTGTTTTTTACAAGAATGCGATGTGAATCTAAAATAACTTGTTTAACACAATGTCATCCCTGGTAGAATATTGTAAAACTAGTTTTTATTATTATTTTGAAGCCTACAGGTTTATATCTGAGGTCTTATCCATTAATTTTTTCCTCTTCTTCTTTTAGCCGGTGAATCACTGGTTCCCGATTGATGATATGCCTTTTTTGTGTTCTAACTTAAATGCTGGCTGAGCATGACATGCAAATGAAACTGAAACTTGCTCATTAAAACATTACTTTCTAGTGCTTCAGTTGTACAGGGTGTCTTTATGGCACCAATTAACACTTTTAACAGTAGACCTTTAAGAAATAAACTGAAATTCCCAGTGGAACGAACAAATAATTGTTTTGACATTATCTTAAATACTACTTTTTGTTTCCTAGAAATATCTGCTAAAGATAGGAGCTATTGTTGGCCTGTCATGTGTCCTATAAGTCACTGTACAGCACTGATGCCAAAAACTGGAAATACTGTGTTTAATTGAAAACATAGTTTTGTATGTCTATGTGTGTGTGTGTTTGTGTGTGTGTGTGTGTATATAGACTGATGTCCAAAGTCCAAATCACTCTGCTACTACTTCATATTTCTTGTGTTGCTCCCTTTACCCACTGAGTCTTCTTTGTCCCAAGGGTCAAAGTCCTGGTCGGATCAATGTAGATCACTATAGTGGTGGAATGTGACAGAATATAAGTACTTTGTTACTGTACTAAACTATGTTTTTCTATATCTGTACTTTTTTCTATATCTGTACTTTTCTTAAGTAGATTTCGTTTTGGGTATTTACGACTTTTACTCCACTACATCTCACAGCAAATATCCATACTATCTGCTACACTACATTTCTACACTATGTTGTGCCAGCAGAGGCAGCAATACTCACAGGTGATAAAACTCCCAGAATGGATAGAGACTCTCTCTCTCTCTCTCTCTCACTCTCTCTCTCTCTCTCTCTCTCTCTCTCTCTCTATATATATATATATATATATATATATAA